>CAUYRH010048990.1:0-17269 GCA_963574655.1 Perodicticus potto | reverse complement strand
AATCATCATTGTGCTTTAATATTCCAACTTTAAATACTGAGCACAGGGTAGGTCCTCAGTTGTTCAGGGAACAGAGATAAAGGAGATAAAAGAAATAAAGAATTACATTAATCAGGTGGATAAAAATATCTCCGATTGTATTTTCTATTCTAATATTTTGGACACCTCGATACTATCAAGCTTTGGATCAATTAAAATAGTGCTGTGATGAACATTCTATTATAAATCTTACAATTTTTTTTTCTTTTGAGACAGAATCTCAAGCTGTTACCCTGGGTAGAGTGCCATGACGTCACAGCTCACACCAACCCCAAACTCTTGGGCTTAAGCAGTTCTCTTGCCTCAGCCTCCCACATAGCTGGGACTATGGGCACCCGCCACAATGCCCAGCTTTTTTTATTGTTGTTGTTGTTGCAGTTGTCATTGTTATTTTAGCTGATCTGGGCCGGGTTCGAACCTGCCAGCCTTAATGTATGTGTCTGGTGCCGTACCAACCGAGCTATAGGCACTGCCGTAAATCTTGCAATTTTAAGACATCTTGTCATTTATTTCTATTTTTTCCTTTATTATATGGTCCTTTTTTAATATACCAAGTATATTCTCTACAATACATACAATTCCATAAATGCACTTATTTTTCAAAATTATCCATGTAAGCCTGGACAACGCCTTGTTTTTGCTAATTAATTCACAGCAAAGAACGCCAATTATGAGAGGTTACACATAACAGGGTTAGTAGACACTAGCAGTGAAAAGAATATTACAGACAAAAAAATTCATTTTATTTTTCCTGAAACTTATAGGAAGCATTGCATTTGTTATTAATGTGCATTCCAGTATAGAAAATCTTTGATTTAATAGCCATGACCTACAATCTAGTTCCATTTGATGCAAATCTCTATAGCCTTGTTCTCTTGAGTTTAATAGTCATCTCCATAAGTATCCAATAAATTAGATCCCAAGATATAAGCAAATGGAGAATTTATTTGTAGCATACCCTACTTTAGGTTGGGAGATTTTCCACAAGCTCATTGCCCTTGGTTTTAATTAATGTTGCCCCCAAGTAATATAACTTAATATCAAGCCTGTAAGATGCATTCCTTCAAGCCACAATACCCTACTGGCTAACTAAATTTATTTAATGATGTTCATCTTTGTGAATTGATTAAAATTGCATTATATATCATGGAGTTTGGACTTTTTCTTACTCTTTATCTTTCCCTTACTCAGCCTGCATCTTCATCTCTGGCTACAATCAGGCTCCTGTTCTTGAATTTCCTCATACGTTCCTTTTGTTGATATTTTGGAAACTAAGATGTGATACTTATATCAAAGTTTAAGTCAAATTAATAGAAATGTGATCTCCCCACCTTTTAATGAATTATCTTCTGAGATTATATTCTTAACATAATTGTAAATTATTAATGTTCTTCCCTGAGATGTCTATGCCAAACCTAACTATAATTCTCCCAAACCGCAGGATGAACATATATTCTTAAATGTACAGGAGAAGAAACTAGCATTTAGGAAACAAACCTTTATGGTAACAATTATTTTGTGCACGGAATGTGATTGGCACCTCACATTACTGACCTTGATCACCTTTTAGTGAGTTGTGGCTCATAGAATGTAAGGTAAATAAGACTGCAAAAGTTATTTCACTCTCAGAAAGTAAAAGTAACCTAAAACAATACCACCATAATGATAAACTCATGCAAAGACTTACATATTTTATAAATGGGATTGTGTTGTGTCATTAATATGAAATGCTGCAGTTTTATTTCTTAGATTACTCAAAATATGAATTTGAAATTCATGGGTTTATTTGAAAAAAATAGAAACTATGTACAAACTGTACATAAACACTGCACTTGATTTAAAACTGAATACTCAACCCTCATCATGAAATTTATAACAATAGATTGAGGCAACTAAGAAGAATTAATTTGTGCAAAATGAAAATTATAAGTGAATCTTTTCTAATTTGTCTTCTTAGAATTTTAAAAACATGTTCTCTAATGTATTTCTCCTTTTGTAATTATTTTAAAAACATATTCTCAAAGACTTTATTCTTTCATAATTGTGAAATGGAACAAAAAGAGAGACTGGTTATGGCAACATTGAGAAGAAAGTGACACATGACCAGAATAGAAGACAATGAAAAATAGGTTAAAGCTATAAAACACTCATCTGATACAGATGCTATTAAAATTATATTTCAAAATATTTATTTGCATCGTTTTTTAAAAACGTGAAAGCCTCTGTGCTACACAAAATACATAGTTATCTGATGACTTTCTCTCCCTGATACTATTCTAGATATTTATCTTCTTCATTTTCTAAAAGCAAGATGAACATAAAAAGTATTTTACTGCAGGATTTTAGCAAGAGAAACTTTTCATGCTTTCTGTATAGCAGAGCATTGAGATTTCAAATAGTAAAAATATATAGAATGGCACATTTTATTATGCCTTTTGCTGAATTTCTTTATTTATTTATTAGTTTGTTTTTCAATTTGCCCAAGGCTCTCAGTTGTTTTAGCCTCTGGGAAATATCCTCACATTATAAAATCCACATACAATTTAGAATGATTGACAGGCTCCAATGAGAAGGGATCAAAACGGGACCAGCAGGGGACATACGTGTCAACAATGATGCACAAATGTACCCCTAATACTCATAGAATTCCTTGTATATGTTTTATTATGCATGTAGTTTGCATCAATGCCTAATTTGCTGAAATCTTAAAAAATATTTCATGCACTGAGAAGAGTAAGTAAAACTGAAAGGGTAAAATGCATTGACTAGAAAAAGCACAATAGATACTAGAAAATGTGCTGCACTGAATGTGAATAAAACAACAGAAGATCCTTTCAGTTATTTCTTGAAAGATAGCATGATCAATAATAGAATGCTTTTGGCCACTAAGGGATAATAGGAAGAATTAAATAATAACAGAATAGAATATGAATAAAAATAATAAGTTTTTCTTCTTGACATTATCATGAAGAAAATCATAGACCAGATATCTGAGTTGAAAGCAAGGCTTCAAAGAGGCTGTATGAATATTATCTGTAAAATAAACAAATGCAGTTTAAGGCCAATATTGATGGACAGGGTAAGGGCTCCTTGATCATAAAATACATGAATAAAAGTCAAGCATAGCTTAAGAAAATTTATGAGGGCAGACGACTGTGAGTTAATAAAGTTAAAGCACAAGTTCTTAATTGATGTGAATATTTAGAAAGTATTTCATATCATCCCCAAAGTAATTACTTGTAAAGGTGAACAGAGGATATACAAGATAGCAAAAATGTCTCTGACATTTTTCTTTATTTAGAGCTCACTTTTTAAAAAAATTGAAAACATTTTTCTATGACTACTTTTCTATTTTAAATATAACTTTGTGATCCTTGAATGTGAACTCAAATATTTTAACTCTATAATGCTATAGGGACTTGTTCCTATGGATAGCTTCATGAGCTTGGGGGCTTTGGTGTCCCCTAGGACTTGGACTGGGAAGGCCCCTAGACTTGAATTAATTCTCTGTTGTTGGGGTGACCCAATATTTCCTAAGTTTTGAATAAGGGGTCCCACATTTTCATTTTGCAAATTATGTCACTAGTCCTATATGCCTTCTTTTAAAGCTAAAAATCTATTTTGATGTTCTTTTCCACTTCTCTGAAGAGGTACATCTAAGGAAAATTCCATTGCCAATAAAACTATCTTTAGGATGAATCATGATTACTTTCCTTCTCATTTCCTCTCTGTGGAAAATCTCGAGGTATATTCTAAATTGTCTGGAGATCCGGCATTATACAAACATTATTACTGCCTAGAGATTCTTCCTAATTGTTTTCCCAAGTGTTTTATTGCCATAAGCCTTGTACGTCTTATGCTATTGTCAAAGTGGGCTGTTCTCTCCTTTTTGAAAGACATGCTAAATTTACCACTTTTCTTGTCAAAATCTTGTTCATGTCAAAGATCATGCTCAGATATTATTCTTTCTTTGCTATATTTCCTGATTTTTCAGAGTTGTTACAATGCTAATATACTTTTGTCATGTCAGAGGAGTTATGTGCTTTTCTTATCTTTTTTACTGCATACTCAATACTTCTTGTGCATGATCCTTGTGCCAACATCTCTCTATCTCCATCAGAAATTAATATAGGCAAGTGTGCATATGGATATGCCCATGAATATATGTTGAATTAAAGTGAATGGTGAGAGTCAAGCTCAGCTGACCGAATGGAAAAGCTAGTGGTCCTAGCCAAGAGCCTGAGAGGGTATCCTAGCTTTTCAGTCTGATCCCATGAAGGAACGGCACCACTAGAGCAGGTACCTTGGGAGATTTGACCCTTTTAGCATGTCAATGCAAGACAGACATGCGTCCTCTTTTCCCTTACCCTTAGACCCAGATTTTCAGGCCTGAGGCCCAGAGCGAGCTTGCCTGCCCAGAAACTCCTACATTATATGGGGTTCTATATAGTCTTCCAAGAACTTTAAATCAAAGCTTACTGGGGATAGTCTTCAAACGTCATTGGACCATGGAACAGTATGTAGCAAACAACAGTAGTTCAACATTGAAGATTATAACACAAGCTGAATAGATTTTGCAGCAGTGCTAAGGATATGTCTTAGTGGTTCAAGTCAGGGCAGACCTGTTAGTCACATCAACTGCCAGCCTATCACTGTTTACGCTGTCCCTGGTGGATAATGCCAAACCATCATGCAAGTACCTATATCTGGGATGCAGAATTTTTAGCAGATATAGTTGGTTCCACGAAAACAGATCAAGGTCTATGGGAAAAATAGAGGATGGTGAGGACAGAGGGACATATTTTATAGGTTCAAGGCCAACAAGATCAGAGTCATCAGATCATCATTCAGCAGCTGCAGACACTTGTCACCTTCAGGCAGACTCAGACACAGGAGCAGATTACCATCCAAGGGAAGTGAGTAGCACAGGCCTAGATATATCAGCCAGTTAATGAAGATGACAATATCTAGCAAGGTGTGATCATCATGTCAGCAGCCAGTTCAATAAGGGTACAGCCTTTATTCAGGAGCCAATACTTTTAACAACCAGCAGTAGACAAGCAGTCATTGTAATACTCCCACAGGCTTTCTATCTCAATTTCAGGAAGGATGGTTATGATGTTTCCTGGGCTGGCTGTGTAACTGCCACTGGAAGACTCCCCCACTCAACACAGAGGGGTTTGATGGAGAGATTCTCGGAATGAATGGGAATCTTATCTACAGACATTTCCTGTGTAGGAAGAGGAAAACTTGGATTGAACTAGTAGCATAAGAGACATTCCTAAGGAAAGCAGAAAATATCTGTGTACTTTATTCTGTGCCACAAAAGTATGGAGGAGGTGGATAATATTTTTGCTGAAAAGAAAAAGGATAGTCCCCATATTCAGTTTCTGAACCAAGTAAGAAAACAATGCCACACAGAGTCCACGTGTTCTCACACCAGCCCATGTGATAGAGATGAATCAGGCTGTGTTCTTTGTCTGTGTTTTCTACTTTTCTAGGAAATTTATCAGCTCTTTTACAGGGACACATGCAGTCACCTTCTGAATTTTTCAGCAAAACAACAGCCACTTAGTTTTGATTAGATTCTCAGTATTTCAGTTGCAGGAATATTTAATAAATTGTAAACTCTTGTCTTATTTTTTCAGTTCCAGGTCTATTTCAC
Organism: Perodicticus potto; assembly: GCA_963574655.1. Taxonomy (NCBI): domain Eukaryota; kingdom Metazoa; phylum Chordata; class Mammalia; order Primates; family Lorisidae; genus Perodicticus; species Perodicticus potto. The sequence continues at coordinate 11,565 of CAUYRH010048990.1, read as the reverse complement.
TGGGGACAACATAGAAATTTTTTAGATTAGGATGAATTAAAGAATTCATGCCAGCCCAGCAGTACCACAAAAACACTTATGTTGACTGGTGAAGACAACTATCCGTCTCAGCAGAGAAGAACAACTGTTTCAACCAAGACTGGAATCAGAGAAGCTATGGCCAGTTCCTTCTGACAGGAATAGGCTATTTTTTTTTTTCTGTCAGGAAGCTGAGTTTGCCTAACTGGATGGATATTTAATATTGAGAGATGACTTCCAGTCAAGTAAGTTCCATCTCATGCCATGGAAGCAATAAACTATCTGAGGTATGATATGAACATGCACATATACATTATTTAGCTTAACACAATGATTTTCAAAGAACTCCTTAAGAAGAACTTCAGTTCAGAGTATATTACATGTAAAAAGTTGTTAACTTATAGCAGAGAGGGAGTCCTGTGGTAATTTTGATAAATATGTTCCAACTCAAGCAAGTTGCTATACTAGGGACATAGCAGATCTTCTATTATACTTAAGCTTTGTGAATCTTAAAGATTGGGGTAGACTGTAGCATTTATCAAAATTATTAGGCCATAACATCAATTTATTCATATCAGGATTATTCATGGAGATTACATTTATTGTGCAGTTTATATTATTATTACATTATGACATTTAGTGAACTAATTTTACAATTCACCATAATACAGAATCAGTGGGAGCCCTGAGCTTGTTTTTCTGTAACTAGACTTTCTCATCTGGGGTAATGGGAAACAGAGACAGATGAAGCTTCACTCACGGGCCCACAGCTCACCTATTACTGTGTGCATGGTTCCCAATAGGACCCCGACATGGACCAGTCCTCAGCCTGGGAATTGTGCGCCACAGGTATAACTGATTCATAATCACTCTAAGACTATTACTTATGTCTACTTTTAAAAGATCTTGTCTCTCTTTGCCCTCTGTAGGTTTTAAAAAATTATTACATTTTACAAATCTGTGAAATTGAATAAGGCAAGTTTAGGCAGAAAGGATAGCATTAACTTTCAATGTCCTTGCTTTAGCCTCTTTTATCAGACCCTTAAAGTTATTTTTATATTGTTTTGGTACTTAATTTTTTATAGCATTTGAAAACGTATTTGTCTGCCAGAGCCTGGAGAGAATTACAGAGAAGGCTGACAGATGATTCCTGTCATCACTCTAAATGTCATTAGCCTGGCAGTTTTCTCCAGAGGAAACGAAAGTACTTATATAAACATGGAAAAATTGGATGGCAATATAAATATTTTCATAGTGATTTAATGATATCTAGTCACTTAAATAATGTACTCTACATGCTCTATATTTAATATATAAATTAATATGACTGTTAACTGGTAGTTTTAATTTTCGCAGTGTTCAATCATAAAGTATTAAAAATGATTTGAGTAGCACTCTAGCATGAAACACAATTTTTTACTCAAACCTATGGTAAATGACACATAATTTTAATTACAAATATTAAAAAAGAGAGCTGCAACTGTAATTTTGTACTTAATATTTCACTGCATAAAATATATGGCAATGACATTTATCAGGGCACATAAGGACAAAGACATTTTCTACTCAATAACAGTCTAATGTCCATTGCAAACCTATCTTTTGTATTTTCCTTATTTTTTGTTGGTACAGCCATGCTGTATATAATTGCAATTTCCTGAATAGGCCACGCATTACCATTTCTTTTTGCATTTGTTTGTGTTTCTACTTCTGCTTGAAAAAATTTTATTCTCTACCTATTCTAACTGGTGAACTGCTTCCCATTTGCCAACCTTAGCTAGTATTTTACTTTAATGAAGTCTCTGTTGAGTCTCACAAGTGGAAGAAATAATAGGCTCCTTCCTATAACATTTAATGAGTTGGTAACTGTATATGAGCAAGTATTCTGACCAATAGTGTTCCCATAGCACTTTGTATATATCACCATTATAATGCTCATTATCAGCAGCTAATTTACCATAACGTGAATATAGCTTAAGATTCAGAGCTTCTTGGTTTTATATGCCCCATTGAAGTGACTACCCATTTTTTTTTTTTTTTTTTTTTGTACTCTGTAACATTTTTCTCAAAAAGCACCTCCCAAATTGTATAAACTTCAAGCCTGGATACACACTTAATTCCTCACATTGCTTCATAGTTACATGCCATTCTAGTCTGAAAGATTTTCAAAGTTTCTGGTATGTTTATTTCCTAGTAATAATCACTCTCATATATAGCAGAGAGTTGATAAGGGTCTACTGGACAAGTCATATTATTGACCTCAATGTGAAATTGGGTACAAAAGCTGTAATCAAAAGAACAGAGAGAAACTGGTTTGTTTTTATTGTTGTTGTTTGCTTGTTTAGAAAAAAAGAAAAATACACTCAGATGCAATGCCTGGAAAATAGAATCAGAAAGTGTTAGCCTATATAGGTCAATGGCCAATTTGACCAATAAGCTTACGTACACTAAAAGCTCAATTCAAATTTTGAAATAACAAGTATGTGTTGTTAGTAGTTTTATTATTTCAGTTTCATGGTTGTGTTTAACAGAAAAAAGAAAAAATGTAAAACTTTTCACGCCCTTTCAGAGTATGATAAAGCTATCTCTAGAACATTGGCCTTTAGAATATATACCCTGGGGAAGCCAGGACAAGTGATTTCTGTCATTTTACCATTATTCAATTGATATTTGTAAACTTTCTTGAGGATCAAAGCTATAAACTTGGCCATAATTTCAACTTTTCACCTGTACTTGTCTCATATAACTCTATTATTTATTAAAATATATCTCAGGAATTTTCTTAATAATGATATTTTTATATATACATGCATATGCACACACATGTATTTGACACTTGAGCAATGTGGAGATTAGGGGTGCTGAATCCACACAGCAACTGAAAATCTACATATAACTTTTGAGTCTCCAAAAACTTAAGTATGAATAGCCTACTGCTGGCCAGAAACCTTTCTGACAAAAAAAAAAAAAAAAGTTCATTAACATGTATGTTATATACTATATTCTTACAATAACATAAAGAAACTAGAGAAAAGAAAATATTAAAAAAATCTTGGAAAGCTGAAATGTATTTACAATTCAGTAAGGGGAAGTGGATCCTCATCAATTTCTACACCTACTCTGTCCTCACATTCAGTAGGCTGAAAAAGAAGAAAAAGAAGGGGTTGGCCATGCCGTCTTAGGGGTGGCAGAATTAGAAAAAAATCCACATACATGTGAACCTGCACCGTTGAAACCTGTGTTTTTCAAGAGTCAGTGTATGTATGCATGTGAACGTGCATTTGTGTGTCCCCACTGTTTTCCACGGTCTTGGACAATTAAATGACAATGGAAGCATAAGCCTTAACATAGGTGAACAAGTCTGCACTACTACCCTCCCCTGGAAAGTATTAATAATATGCTTCAGCAATCTTAATCACTCCAATGACCTTCTTAATTTAACAGATTCAACTTTTTCCATTTGTAATTTTGCCAGAATAATTGGATAACTAGGCAATGCATGTACCCAAACAAATTAGGCATTTTAATGAAACTTCATTATTCATAGTTCATTAAACTTAAGTTAGATTTTTTATTATATTTAATAACCATAGAATAAAGGCTCAACATTAAGCATCATACTTTATCGTTTTACTTATTTTTTTAAATTGTATCTTTTTAGGTTTAAGTTGTTCACAACATAAAATGCAAGCCAATTCTAAGATATATTCTCTTGAAAGGCATCATTTTGAATTTTCTGAGTATGAAAAAAATTCAAGATATAATTGACATGAACTAGGTAGTAGAACTAATGTATAGTACAATTTTGTTTTTGCACTTGTATTTACTTACATGAATTTCATGCCTCTAGTTGGGTTGTCATAAATGGTTCATGTCTATAGATCAAGATGACCTTAATGCTTCCCTTGGCTTGAATAAACTTTGGACACATTTAGTTCTGACTCTAGGCTCCTTAACTCCCTATTCTTACAACATTTACACTAAAAAAATACTTGTAAATTTTTTCTTTAAAATCTTGGTATGTAAATCTTTTCAACTATCTCTAGCAGATTAGAAATGTCTCCATCAAGGACCGGGACTCATCCCTTTGGAATGCAGTGTTGAAGAACAATAGCACCTCCCATCCCTGCTTCTGTGGAAGAGCAAGAGCTTAACTTCTGTAGACACCTTCCCCCAAGGTGTGAAACTATCTCCTCACAAATGTAGAAGGCTGACTTCTTTTCCTTTGGGTAATGCCAATTAGCAAATACAGATGGCCAGATATTCACCTGTCTCCTTTCTCCTCATTTTTAATAATCCTTCCAATTTTGTTTCAGTGGAGTTGAGGTCATGATTTCTGGCATCTGTCTCCTATTTCAATAGCCTTAAATGAAGTCCTGCCTAGCTTTTCAATTTTGTCCAGTGCAACACACACACACACACACACACACACACACATATATATATATTTTGCAGTTTTGGCTGGGGCCAGGCTTGAACCTACCACCCCGGGGATATGGGTTGGTACCCTACTCCTTGAGCCGTAGGTGCTGCCCCCACAATATTTTTGTTTTTCTATATAAATTATTTATATGTTTTCATGTTTCATTTTTGTTTTGAGATTCTATATAATCATTTGAATGTCTTCTTGAATATAGAATCGAGTTTTTCATTTTAAGAAGGAAAGTGAAGAAAGGACTTCAGGGGGAATGGGAGGAAAGCCTGGCCTGTTTATGATCAAGTCTGGAGGGCCCATAGGAACACTCGCCAGGCAGCCGTTCTCACCAAATATATGAGGTAACCTAGGTAACCAATGGCCAATTGAAAAAGACAACCGTCAATGACCAATGGAAAAAGGAATTAATGCCTGGAGGCACAAAGAGGCCAGTGAAAGAGTGGCAATCACCAATTTCAAACAGAGTAAAAGAGGTATTTATACCTCTGCACTTGCCTTTGTGTCTCATCTCTCTCACCTCTTCCAACCTCCCTCTGGAAGTGCCATTTCCCTTTGTTCTTAAATAAAAATTCTCTTTACTTAAATAAAATTTATCTCTTTACGATTGTGGAAAATTTTCCGTATCCCTACAATTTTTAAAAGCTGATAGCAGCATGAAACTATATATAAGGCTATACAACAATACAACTTAAAATCATGCTGCCCTCCCCCTTCCTCCAATCATAAAAAGGTAGAAAAGAAGTGGTAAAAGCAATACTTAAAATTGTTGTGAGGGCTTTTTTTTTTTTAATAAAAGAGCATAAAAAGTCATAGAGATAGACCTTAAAGCATTTAATCCCAGATCCATGACTCACTTCATCTATACCAAGGATTCAGGAAATTTTGGTATCAAGAGGCTTATATTAGATGTTTACCCTTACAATTGAAAATAAACGAAATGCATCTCAAACTGGTACCCATGATATAGCTATACCTATATAACCAGGAATAGCTCTGGCTTGAGCCTAGCAGAAATTATATCATCAGGACAGAGTTGCCCTCTCTTGGTTTTGCCTCCCCATGCTGGTTTCAGCTTTAGGCAGTCGCTGTTTTCTCATCGGCAAAATGCATTTTAAAGCTTATATCCCCTTAATAAGCAAGGTCCCTCTATCCCTGTGTCCTAAAAAAGAATATTGATTTAATAATTTGTTACTCTAGTAAAAGTCATCATTTTGACTCTCCTTAGACAGGCTTGAGTCAAAGGCAATCCCTGAATGAAGGAACATGGCAGGAGAAATGGAATGTCTTGCCTGGAATACATGCTTGTACCTGTGTCCTGGGTTCCCTACCTGCCTAATTCACATAAATGTAGAAAGAAAGAAAATACGTAGCTACACATTATAAGGAATACTACTTATATACAAGTCATACTGCCGATTTACATGGTGCAAAGATCGAAGGAGGGCAATTGCCTTCCCTTCTTCTCCCTATTATCTCAACACAGTGTAGGTAAGATCAAGAATGCAGACAGCCCCAACCCAAATTATTTAAAGCAATACCTGTCTCTTAGGACACTTTAAAAGTGAATCTGCTTCCTCCACCTATTTCTCTTCTCTAGCAAACATCTATCCCCTAAATGAAATTATGTATATCCCTTATTTACACTCCTTCCCTCTAAAATGTAGTGAAAAACGTATCTGAGCTTCACTAGGATGTTAGGTAATCACTATGTGATTCTCCCCATGCATATGGTATTCATAAGGAAACGTTTCCCTTATTCATCTGCTTTAATTGTGAGTTGATCTTTCATCAAACTTTCAAAGGGAAGGGCAATTTTCCCTTCACCCCTCCATATACCTTAGTTGAAGGAATTCGAAGGATAGAAAAGTGACTACAATTTATATACTCAAGGATGAATCAGTGCAGCACAGTTTACATAATTGATATTGAAAATATATACAAGATTTGAGGTGATCTATTATAAACTGGGAAAATTAAAAATTACTATATGAGAAAATAATACCTCCTTAAAATAATTTATGCAGTGTTTATGTTGAAACTAAAATCTTTTCTCTGCCTCTCATTTTCTCTCTTCTGTTTTATTTCTCTCATTTTTCTCCTTCTATATTTATACAAAAGAATTTTATTAGTATTGGTGTCTAGTATGTGTTACATTCATGAGCTCTATAATGTTTGCCTATCTTCATATCTACTAACATGACATATAAATGGCCAGATATAATTATCATTCAAATGAGTATCGATAAAGCAGGTGGCATATCATTGACTGTAAAAGCCACCCTGTCACAGAGAAAAAGGAAATAAGATTATGACCCTTATCTTCCCCCAGAAAAAAAAAAAAATAGAGAAAAAGGAAAGAAGATGAAGAGCCCTTATCTTCCCCCAGAAAAAAACATTAGCATGTATTTCTGGAGTTTGACTTGACGTAGACGCTATGGGCTTGACATGTGTGAAAAATCTGTGACTTAGAGGCTCGGTGCCTGTGGCTCAAAGGCTAAGGCACCAGCCACATACAGCTAAGCTGGGTTCGAATCCAGCCCAGTGGATTCATCTCTAATTTCCTCTTAAGGTAGCCACAGAAAGGCGTAAAGATGGTTTTGAGCTCATTTACACAAACCATTCGAATAGTCAAATCTCTGTGAATCCCTTTTATCAGACAGAATCACCCCACAACTATAAAACTACTACATATACTTTGATAATCTTTTCCTTGGCTTTCTTTTATTGCTTTGGGGGAGGTAAACATTCAGTACTTCTTCAAATTAACTAGGCCTCCTACAGTACTAAGGTTTAAATTTAATAGCAAGAAAACTGTATGGGCTCTAAATCTATCAGACTATAAAGACTGTGTTACCATGATGGGTCATAAATATTAGAATTTATTCTATTATATGTTATTTCATTTGATGAATAACAAATTACAAATACAAATAATGAATAGTTCTGGGAACTGCTTTTTTATAAAGGAGAAGAAAGAGACTTGTTAGATAGTTCTCACTTTGAGCCCTTCACACTCTTAAAGTATGAAAATAAAAGATTTTGACCCTGATGAAAATCTCTGACTGGGGATTGTTGTTTGTTTGACAGAGCAAGACATTTCAGCAGACACAAGACCACGTGACAAGAATGACTCAGAACAATTAAAAGTCTAAGACTCGTTTCTTATGACTTTCTATATAAAAACTTAAATTTCAATAAAGTAATCATTTATATTGGTAAATAAACCTTTCTCTTATTTATCTGCCTTAACTATGAGTTGCAAAACTATTTCAGCCTAACTCCCCACAAATATATATTATTTCAGGGAATAAATTCAGAAATAAAACATACCTGTATCTGTTTTCAACCTACTATCTGGAATGAAAAAATAAAAAAATACCAGTGCCACTAGGTCTGCCTTGGGGCACCTCCTGAAATGCCTAAGAACATCATCATTTTAAGTAGGATAACTGTTAATCTCTCTGGTGATAACCTTTTGTAGAGATTAACAGTAAATTGTTATTTCCTTGGCTGAGGTTCCATCTATCGTCTAAGACTTGCCTGACACAATCCCTATGGAATTTCTTATAGATGGAAACATTTATTTACATACCAGAATATAGTGTTTATATACTAAGAACTGTCTGGAGAAGGTAAGTAAAAGTATTAGAGACAATCTGACTATCAGAACATATATAAATTTATTAGTATTTTAAGTATTCGTGCATGTAGAGATGAAAGTAAATAAGATAATATCATTAATAATTCAGTGGAATTTATTCCTGTCTTTTAACAGAGATGTGAGAAGAGCAAGGGAAACCCTGGGAGTGTAGATAATCTAGTTCAAAATTACATTTCAGGTGTGAGGACATACACAAATTGTAAATAACAAGCTAACCCTCCCAGTCGAAAATACTGGAAGAAGTATTACTCCCCTCCTTTCTTTATAAAACTTGTAATTGCAAATGTTTTATCCTCTTTTTGGAATATACACGGAGTATAAATACTTTTCAAAACTGGATGGCCCTTTGGAAAACTGGATATGCCTTTTTTCAGTTTTATGTAATGTTTTTCTCAGACTTGTAATCATCAGGCGTTAGCAGTCATATCTCTCACTTTCTGTGAGATGACGGAAGCCTAATTTCAGGGGAAGCTTTCATCTAAGTTGTGAAGCTAATTACCTACCACCTGCCATAAAGATAGGAAATGTTTGATTTTCCTCTGGACAAAGCCAGTAAAACAGACGATCACCCCAATTACCAGGTGAACCTAGGATGAACTACTTGTGATAAATGGTGTTGTAATCCTTCTTACTTGAGAACTACTTATTATCTTCCAAGCATGTGTGTAAAGAGTTACTTTTCTTAGATATGCAAAAGAGAGATATATACTTTTTCTGTCCTCGCAATCTTAGTGGATTGCCTGTAATGCACACTACACTTGGTTTAATATCTATTCAGTCATAAAACTATTTTCTTTCTCTGTTACTTTTTTGAAAAGTTTTTTTTTGGTTAATTGTTTTTAATTGCATTTTCCTAACACAGGTCATTCATAAGGTCTTTGTTTTTCTTCTCCATGATTTGACTGAGGAACAAGAGGTATGAAGGGATCACTATGGATAAGTATCTCAACTATAATTTTCTTTAACCTTTACAGGAATAGAATCAAAGGACAGTTACATATGTGGTATCAGAAATACCTTTGCTGGAACCACTGTAATAGTTTTGAATTTGACCTGCATCATCTTCAGTCTTTCTTTAAAAAAAAAAAGATTCCCCACCACCCAAGGAATGACATACTGGAATCAAGGGAAACTCCTGAATAAGTTACCTTTATAACAATATGCCAGGGATATTTTGCCTAGTTGACAAGTTGTTCTCAGTAGTATTATTGTCTAGTTCATCAGCTTTGAAACTCAGGAAATAATTTCTAGCAAAAGCTGCAATGCCTGATGATTTGCAGGTACCTTATAGACCATGCAAATGATCTATGCAAGGAGATTTCCTAACTACTTCCAAGTAACAGAGTGATTTCCCCATAAGAAGTAGATCCTAGATGACTAAAAACTTGATAAGACATTTTAATATTCAAGACCATTTTTATATGTAATGTAGTTTAAGATTACATAAAGTAAATAAGTCAAAGAACTCATTGACATGGATATTAAGATGATCACATTATATTAAAAGTAGTATATACAGTTCTTAGAATCACATTTTAAAGCACATTTCAAAAAGAACCTTTATAAACTTTAGCTTTCCCAAAGCAGAACCAACATAATAGCAAGAAATTCTGAAACTATGTCACATAAAGAAGAAATTTTTAATTCTGTTTGAAATTTTTATCCTGTGCTATTTACTAATAAGAATATTAATATCATTCACATTAATATGTTTTTTCTCCCCTCTACAGGTTTTTCAATGCAGGTGATGAATAAAACACATTCACAAATATCTGTGTATAAGTAGATTTATTGTAAAAGGAAAAACAACCTTATAATTTCTCTATCAATCACTTCCTCTGTGTCTCAAGAAGATAAAAGGGGAGTGGAAGATTTTTGCTTCCTTGTGTGGTTAATCATTTAATTTAATAATTTTTTTTTTTTTTTTTTTTTTTGTAGAGACAGAGTCTCACTCCATCACCCTCGGTAGAGTGCCGTAGAGTCACAGCTCACAGCAACCTCCAGCTCTTGGGCTTAGGCAATTCTTTGGCCTCAGCCTCCCAAGTAGCTGGGACTACAGGTGCCCGCCACAATGCACAGCTATAATTTAACAAATTTAACTGGAGGTAAAGGAGGTATATTCACTTTAACATCTTCAGTGGATGAGACATGATATAATATGGCACTGTACATTTAGATAAAGTTAACGTAAGCGTCAGTAAAAGCAATACCAAAATATAAGTGGCTGGAAAATGTTAAAGTTTGTTTCTCATTAATATAGAAACTTTTGGATTTAAGAGACTTAACTGAGAGTCAATTCTTTGTATGGAATTCTTTCAGAAATGATGTTATAGAGAATTTACTTAAACTAAATGTATATAAGAGTTTAAAATTATTCCCCAAAATATTTCTATTATTTAAAAAATAGGTGGTAATTATTAAAACAAACTAGTAGTGACTCTGTATTTCTGAATATTATAACATATTAAAATGCGTCATTTATAAAATAACAAGTTCACTACCCAAACCACAGGTGTTATAAATAAGTTAATTAAATCATTACTACTTAAATGAAGAATGAATAATAGTCATGTTAAATAACACAAAATCCATTTCAAATATATTTTCCCAGAAAATATTTTCAAAAATCAATTTTTTCTAATTTATGCTTAGTACTTAATAGAAATAAAAAGGTTTCTCTCATTTTCAGAATATAGAAAAAACAAAACTCAGTTTGTCATGTACTCTAACTCAGCAAAAATGATTAACACATAAGACTTCCGTGACCGAACACAGTGGTTGTTCTACACACCAGACCAGCCAGCAGTCCTGTGGTGGACACAGCTGTCTGTCCTCTAATTCATTCTGACATTATCTATCTGGACAGAGTGTCAGGTCCTACAGGTTGAGGGCTCAGTCCCCAAGACTCCCCACCACCATTTCCAACGCCAATTACAAGCAACAGATTATTTTGCCTGTGCCAACAAGTTACAAACTAAGATTTCCACAACTCCATTATGGGTTTGTTAGAGTGGAAAACAGAACACAGGGAAATACATTTACTGATTTATTAGAAAAGATATCTTAAAAGATCCAAGGGAGATATGCATAGGACAAAACATGGAAGAAAGGGTGCAGATCTCCTGTGCCCTCCTTCCGTGTGCCACGCTCCAAGAACCTCCATCCGTTCCACTGTCCGGAGTCTCTGAATAGTGTTCTGCTGGGCCTTTCATGGCGACTACATTAGATAGGCATGAATGACAATGGAATAGAAATAAAAAGGGGTTAGAATTAAATGGTATGATCTAATTCTTTTTTTTTTGTTTGTTTGTTTTTTTTTTATTATTAAATCATATCTGTGTACAATAATTCAGTCATGGGGTACAGTGTACGGGCTTCAGATACAATCAGAGATATTTTCATCAACCTGATTGTGATAGCATTCAAGAGACTTTCTCATTACTTTGTGAGA
>CAUYRH010048987.1:0-10643 GCA_963574655.1 Perodicticus potto | reverse complement strand
GGCGCCTGTAGTCCCAGCTACTTGGGAGGCAGAGGCAAGAGACTCGCTTGAGCCCAGGAATTGGAGGTTGCTGTGAGCTGTGATGCCACAGCACTCTATCCAGGGTGACAGCTTGAGGCTCTGTCTCAAAAAAAAAAAAATAGTAGTAAAAGATTGACTATCAGTGGTGCTTGGACTGGAGCAAGGCTGTATAAATCTGCTGAATGATTAATAAGGTACATTTTTTACGTTTCTGACTCTGGGAGCAGAAGATATTAGCATTAGGGGAAGTGGACAGATTACTTATGTAGGCTTTTAACAACAGGGGCATTGAGATTCTAATTTCATTTATTTTGTCAAAATTGATTATATGAATTGGAGTTATGTTGTCATAGTGTCATAGTCAACCAAATTAGAATCAAATGACAAAAGGGGAAAAAACACTTAGGGGCGTATAGTGCCTGCCTGGGAATTATAGCATAGGCCAGCTGCCAAAATGACCTGCTATAACCTTAAGACCAGTTTTACCTGGTAGCTGTTATGACTATAATCCTAGTTTTACCTACCTCCTTCACATACTAATTAGAGCTTTCCAGCTCCCCTAAGATTCCATAGTTCTTACGAGTTTTCTTTCAGAACAATACCTAACATTTATTTCTCTTTCTAGTAAAACCCCTAACCTCTTTGCTCACTGGAAATACCAAGGGTTACCCTGTTCCCTATGAATGTCCTAGATTGCAATCCTACTTCTCATATATTATTCTCAAATAAAATCTCTTTTCTTAGAGATGTGTCTCTGTTTTATACATATTTGCCATTTCTACAAACTCAAATGTATAATGTGAAGGTACCATCTTTTAAGAACATACCTTCCTCTTTGGTTTCCCTTTTTCCTTGTTCAGTTATCATGCTGCTTATCTTTTTGTCTGCTGCACTGGGACATCTTGGTTATAGGTCAGGGAAATGATTGTCTGATATGCAGGTAGATACAGTGAGAGTGTATGTAAGGCCCTCATGTATATAATGGGATGGATTGCAATAAAATTTTCACAAGTGTGAACACTGAGTTTCTTTACAAGTATAGTTCTGGGTATAATGTAGCAATGCTGCAGCAGTTAAACTGAGGTCATAGGAGGCTTAGGTTGGGATGAACAGGCCAATAGCTCTATTTAGGCCAAAGCAGCTGGAGTTTGTATAATCATCCACTCCCATGGACTGGTTTGGCCTTGTGGAAAAAAAAGTGCTTTATAATACAAAAAATGTTAACCTCCTCTCATTCCCCCCCTTTACTCAAGATTGATTGAAATGAATATGTATTACAATATGAGAAGAAAAGCTATTTGATCCTTATGGCAATTTTTCTCTAAGATCATTCAGTAATCTATGTTTAGCTTTTAAAATATTTTTGTTTGAGAGTTAGTATAGACTTCAGTTAAGAAGGGCAATTAATAAAAAAAAGTTTTGAAGTAATTTTAAATTTACTAGAAAGTTGTATAGAGGTAGTACAGAGCCTTCCTGTATACCCCTCACCTAATTTTCCTGTTTACATAGTTGGAGTGCCTTAGTCAAAACTAAGAAACTTAATTGCACATTACCATTAAGTCATTCAACACCTTTTTTTTTTTTTGAGACAGTGTCTTACTGTATTACCCTGGGGTGAGTTCTGGGGTGTCCTAGCTCACAACAACCTCAAACTCTTGGGCTCAAGCTATCCATTTAACTCAGCCTCCCAAGTAGATGAGACTATAGGCAACTGCCACAATGCTTGGCTGGTTTTTCTATTTTTATTTTTATTTTATTTTATTATTATTTTTTGAAACAGAGTCTCACTATGTCATCCTCGATAGAACGCTGTGGCATCACAGCTCACAGTGACCTCCAACTCTTGGGCTCAAGCAATCCTCTTGCCTCATTTTTTTTATTTTTAGTAGAGACGGGGTCTTGGCTTTTCTTTTCTTTTTTGAGACAGAGTCTCACTATGTCACCCTCGGTAGAGTGCCGTAGTGTCACAGCTCACAGTAACCTCAAACTCTTGGGCTTAAGCAATTCACTTGCCTCAGCCTCCCAAACAGCTTGGACTACAGGCGCCTGCCACAATGTCTCGCTATTTTTTTGTTGCTGTTGCAGTTGTCATCGTTTTAGCTGGCCAGGCCAGGTTTGAATCCACCAGCCTCTGCGTATGTGGCCAGCGCCCTACCCACTGAGCTATGGGTGCTGCCCTGGTGTGTTGCTTTTGCTCAGGCTGGTCTCAAACATCTGCTTCCCAGAGTGCTAGGATTATAGGCGTGAGCCACTGTTCCCTGGCCTGGGCTAGTAATTTTTTAAAAACGAATTTTGAATTAAAGTAACTGGACGCCTGGCAGGGTGGTTCACGCCTATACTCCTAGCACTCTAGGAGGCCGAGGAGGGTGGATTCCCTGAGCTCAGGTATTAGAGACCACCAGCCTGAGCAAGAGTGAGATACGATCTCTCAAAAATAGCTGGGTGTTGTGGCAGGCCCTTGTAGTCCCAGCTACTTGAGAGGCTGAGGCAAGAGCATTGCTTGAACCCAAGTTTGAGGTTGTTGTAAGCTATGATGCCACAGTACTCTACCAAGAGTGACAAAGTGAGAGTGTCTAAAAACCCCCCAAAAATGGGTGGTGCCTGTGGCTCAAGTTGTAGGGCGCCAGCCCCATATACTGGAGGTGGCGAGTTCAAACCTGGCCCTGGCCAAAAACTGAAAAAACAAAACAAAAAACTGTAAAAGTTTTCTGCGTGGGTGACTAATATTAGCATTTCAAAGTTTCCTTTTTTTTTTATTGTTGGGGATTAATTGAGGGTACAAAGAACCTGGTTACATTGATTGCAGTTGTTAGGTAAAGTCTCTCTTATAATTGTGTCCCGCTCCCGTAAAGTGTGTCACACACTATGACCCCTGCCATGCCCCTCCCTCCTTCCCTCTTTCTATTTCCTCTTCCCCCACCTCCCACCGTGTATTAGGTCATTAATTATCCTCATATCAGAATTAAGTACATAGGATTCTTGCTTCTCCATTTTTGAGGCAGAGCCTCAAGCTGTCACCCTGGATAGAGTGCTGTGGCATCACAGCTCACAGCAACCTCCAATTCCGGGGCTCAAGCGAGTCTCCTGCCTCTGCCTCCCAAGTAGCTGGGACTACAGGCACCCGCCACAACGCCCGGCCATTTTTTGGTTGCAGTCATCATTGTTCTTTGGCGGGCCTGGGCTGGATTCGAACCCGCCAGCTCAGGTGTACGTGGCTGGCGCCTTAGCTCATTGAGCCACAGGCGCCGAGCCACTTCTCCATTTTTGTGATGCTTTACTAAGAATAATGTGTTCCACTTCCATCCAGGTTAATACAAAAGATGTAAAGTCTCCGTCTTTTTTTAATGGCTGAATAGTATTCCATGGTATACATATACCACAGCTTGTTAATCCATTCCTAGGATGATGGGCATTTAGGCTGTTTCCACATTTTGGCAATTATAAATTGAGCTGTGGTAATAAAAAAAAAAAGCTAAATAAATAAATAAATAAAGTGAGCTGTGGTAAACAGTCTAGTGCAAGTGTCCTTATGGTAAAAGAATTTTTTTTTCTTCTGGGTAGATGCCCAGTAATTGGATTGTAGGATCAAATGGGCGGTCTAGTTTGAGTTCTTTGAGGGTTCTCTATACTTTCATCCAAAAGGGTTGTATTAGTTTGCAGTCCCACCAGCAGTGTAAAAGTGTTCCCTTCTCTCCACATCTCAAAGGTTTTTTTTTTTTTTTGAGACAGAGTCTCAACTATGTTGCCCTTGGTAGAGTTCCCTGGTGTCACAGCCCACAGCGACCTCAAACTCTTGGGCATAAGTGATTCTCTTGCCTCAGCCTTCCAAGTAGCTGAGACTATAGGCGCCCACCACAATGCCCGACTATTGGTTTCTTTTTTGGTTGTAGTTGTCATTGTTGTTGGCAGGCCTAGGCTGGGTTTGAACCCGCCAACTCTGGTGTATGTGGCTGGTGCCCTAGCTGCTGAGCTCCAGGTGCCAAGCCAAGTTTCTTTTTTTTAAATTAAAATGTTAAAATTGTGGTTTAGAGAGGAGTACAAATTGCTTGAAATATTTAAAAATAGTTTAAAAATTTTTTTAAGTACATCTTTTTTTCTTTGCAATTGACAAGGATTACTTTTCAGAGCTGACAGCAGAGCTTTTTTGACACAAGGCCTGGTACGAAGGTCTGGACTGTTCTTTCTGTTGCTTCTTGTTCTGCTTTTCCTTGTGCTGATTTCCCCCAAAGCCCCCAGGAAAGAAAATTCAAATAAGCCACGTGGCCAGTTAAGATGAACCAAGATCTTTATGTTTTTTGCCAAAGGAAGTGGGTCCTTTTCACTATTTAATTTTTTGCTTATTTTTCCTAAGGGACCAGGTTGTAATCAGTTGAGAGGCCTAAATTCAAGATCCTTTTGTTTTCTGGTTAATCAGTGTTTTCTATTACCATAGTGCTATGGGAGATTTATCTATTTGACTCTTATTTTGGCATCTAACTTAAATTGTTGGTGTTCACATTTTTAACAATTGTGTGTGCTTTCCAGGCAACAGCTGAACAGATTCGTCTCGCTCAAGTGATCTTTGAAAAAAACGATTCAGATTTTGAAACTAAAGTTAAACAGGTATGTTTTTGGTGAAGAATAGTATCATTTTGTATTTTTGTTTGTTTGTTTTTGCAGAGTCTCACTTTGTCACCCTCAGCTGAGTGCTGTGGCGTCACATGCTCACAGCAACCTCCAACTCCTGGGCTTACGCCATTCTCTTGTCTCAGCCTCCCGAGTAGCTGGGACCACAGGCACCTGCCACAACGCCTGGCTATTTTTTTGTTGCAGTTTGACCGGGGCTGGGTTTGAACCCGCCACTGTCGGTATATGGGGCCGGTTCACAGGTGCTGCGCATCATTTTATATTCTTATTGTGCTTAAAAAGATAATTTTATCAGAGATTTTAATTTTGAAGTATATTTCTAGCTTAGTGCTCAATTCGTATCTGTATATTGGATTTTGGACTTGTGATTATGTACCTTGGTTGGTGGGCAGGTGAAGGAATTGAATATTGTCATCCTCTTTATGGTAGACACTTTCTGAGTTTTTAATATCTACATGTGAATATTGGCATAGATATTTCTGAAATATACTGATATTCTTTGGAGCTGTGTACAGAAAGTATGTTTAACATCTGGTATGTTGTCAGGAAATTTTTTTTCATGTCACTGAAGAGCTAAATTACCTTTTCAAACATAAGTGTGAATCAGAACTTTAGTTGGAAAAGGATGAGATTAAATTTGAGGGCATTGTCTTCATTTGATGCGTTAGTGAGTGACAGTGGTCTTTGATAAATTGATCTTAATTTCAAACATTTCTTTTCTGTCTTTCCCATCAGGATTCTAGAAACTAAGCTGTAATCCCTACCTCAGTACCAGATATTCCAACTCTATGTAGATGTCTTCCAGTAATTATCTTTGTAGCAAATTTTCCACCCTTTGCTTTGTATACTCTTTGTTCATACTTACAGTTGCTCACATTAGGCTAATGGTAAATTTTTTTTTTTAAGATAGAGTTTCCCTCTGTCACCGTGGGTAGAGTGCCATGGCATCATAGCTCATAGCAACCCTGTACTCTTGGGCTAAATGGATCCTCTTCCTTCAGGCTTTCAAGTAACTGGGACTACAAATGCCTGCCAGAATGCCTGGCTAATTTTGCTATTTGTAGTAGAGATGGACTCTTTATCTTTCTCAAGTTGGTCTGAAACTCCTGAGCTTGGCGGATCCACCTGCTTCAGAATCCCAGAGTGCTAAGATTATAGGCATGAGCTACTGTGCCTAGCTATAACCTTTTTTTTTTTTTTGAACACTACAAAAAGGATTTATCAGACATAGAAAAATTAGTGGTGGATGACTGTAGTCCCAGCTACTTGGGAGACTGAGGCAAGAAGGATCGCTTGACTCCAGGAGTTTGAGGTTGCTGTGAGCTATGATACCACATTACTCTACCCAGGGTGACAGAGTGAGACTGTATCTAGGGGAGGAAAAAAAGGTTTATCAGAAATCATAGAATTCCTACTCTGGAATGAGATCTCTATATAATTTTCAGACATACTTCTTTTGTGTGTGTGTGTGTGTGTGTGTGTGTGTATTCCCTTTTATCTGAATATCACATAGCAGATAGACAGAATACTGGTTTAGGAGTTCAGAGATTTAAATTCTAACTGTAGTTCTTTTTCGTACTAATACAGTGAATCACTGGGTTAATTTTGATCCTGACTGAGCATCTTTTAATTTTATTTATTATCTTTTTTTTTTTTTTTGAGACAGAGCCTCAAGCTGTCACCCTGGATTGAGTGCTGTGGCATCACAGCTCACAGCAACCTCCAATTCCTGGGCTCAAGCAAGTCTCTTGCCTCTGCCTCCCAAGTAGCTAGGACTACAGGTGCCCACCACAACGCCCTGCCATTTTTTGGTTGCAGCCTTCATTGTTGTTTGGTGGGCCCGGGCTGGATTTGAATCCGCCAGCTCAGGTGTATGTGGCTGGAGCCTTAGCCCTTTGAGCCACAGGCGCCGAGCCTATTATCTATTTTTTTTATTGAGACAGAATCTCATGCTGTTGCCCTGGGTAGAGTACTTTGTTGTCATAATAGCTCACAGCAACCACAAACTCTTGGGCTTGAACAATCCTCTTGCCTCAGCCTCCTGAGTACCTGAGACTCTAGGCACCCACCACAAATGCCAGGCTAGTTAGTTTTTCTGATTTTAGTAGAGATGGGGTCTCCCTCTTGCTCAGGTGGTCTAGAACTCCTGAGCTCGAGCAATCCACCAGCCTTGGCCTCCTAGAGTGGTAGGATTACAGGCGTGAGCCACCCCACCCGTCCCTGACTGATCATCTTAACCATTGTACATGAAGGCATTCAGTTAGTACACATCATTGCTACAATTTGGACATTTACTAATAGATTTCCAAAGACTGAAGCACTGAAAAACTATAGTGTCTGTAGAACATTTGCTGCTTGATAAGTTAATTAAAAAGATGAAAATAGTTGGGCTGAATGATGTAGTATAAAGAGTTATGATTATGAGATCAGGAGACCTGGGTTTTAAATAGGCTTTGATATTAGATTTGAAACCATAGTCAAATCACTGAAATACCGATGTCAAACTGTTTTGAACTTCAGCTAGTACATATTGAAATAGGGAAATATGTAGTTAAAGCACATTATATATTGAAAAAGTAGGTTGGGTACCGTGGATCATGCTTATTATAATCCTAACACTTTGGGAGTACATGTTGTGAAGATCACTTGAGGCCAGGAGTTTGAGACTAGTCTGAGCAAGAGTGAGACACTGCCTCTACAAAAAATAGAAAAATTAGTTGAATATGGTGGTTCATGCCTGTAGTTCCAGGCACTTGGGAGGTTGAGGCAGGAGGATCACTTGAGCCTAGGAGTTTCAGGTTGTCCTGAAGTATGACAATGCCATCGCACTCCAGCCCAGGCAACCTTTATAAAACCCAGTAGATGTCTATTTAGATTTATTCACTGATATTTGAAAAACTTTCTTTGTGCAAAATTTATGATTCCAATAGTAATAAAAATTCTCAGTAGTTTCCCTTGTCAATGAAAATGCACTGTGATATTCTTGATTACTTCAAAAATAGCATACTATTTAAACCATTGGGAAAATAATATGTCTTGTGAAAGCCGCAGAATTCTACTTGTAGCACATTAGGATGTTAGAACTTAGTATATATGTGGAATGTTCTAAGCAGAGATAGTAAACATATGGAATATTTTCCCTGTGCATAACATTTGGATTAGATTTTCTGTGAATTATGGCCATGTACTTACCTAGTTCTAAATATTTTAGTAGTTCAGATTGTGAGACTCCTGGGACATTGAACTAAGTTTGAATAGTCAGATACCTGATTCTGGGTATTCTGAGAATGTTGGTGTATGTGTGTGTGTTTGTATGTATGTGTTGCTAATTAATAATGATACTTGGTCAACTTAGAGAAGGATTGATTGGTAGTGTGACACTGCCAGTGTTTTATTTTTTTTGGAGACAGAGTCTCAGTCTGTTGCCCCAGGCTACAGTGCCATGACATCAACCTAGCTCACTGCAATCTCAAACTTCTGGGTTCAAGCGATTCTTCTCCCTCAGCCTCCTGAGTGGCTGGGACTATAGGCACCAACCACAACACCTAGTTAATTTTTCTATTTTTAGTAGAGACAGGGTCTCCTTCGGCTCGGGCTGGTTTTGAACTGACCTCACGTTATCCTCCTGCTTTAAGACTCCCAGAGTGCTAGGATTATAGGTGTGAGCCACTAGGCCCAACCTGATGCTGTTAATATTAATGAAGGAACATGGAGTGTTCCCAAAAATTCCATGTAAATGTATTCTCATTGTAAACTCACAATCTGGAAGAGGCTATCCTCATGTAGAAGGATTACATAATTTGGATATTTTTATGGAAAAATCTCAACGTCAGGGGCCTTTTTTGGCTCCCCTTAACCATTTTGTTGTATGTTTAATAGCTTATGGAAGTGACGGGGAAAAATCAGGATGAATGCATTGTGGCCCTACATGACTGTAATGGAGATGTGAATAAAGCCATCAATATATTGCTGGAAGGGAATTCAGACACAGTAAGTATTATTAATTGGTATGCTTTGCTAAGATTTGTCTTCAGTTTCATAACACATTTTCAGCTTAACCTTGGTTGGGGGTGGTGGTGGATGGTATTGGGCGTAGCATTCCATATTTGTCTTCAGTTACAGAAAGAACACCAGAGTAGGGCGCCAGCCTCATATACCGGAGGTGGTGGGTTCAAACCTAGCCCCGGCCAAAAAAAAATGTTTTTAGAAAGAACACCATCCTGATATGACTGTTTGTTATATGTGATTACTTCATGAAGTCAGAATAGGAAGACTCAAAGGAGAACTTGGTGATTCACTCTTGCCTTACATACTTTCCAAAATTCTGTGGGCCTGTGGATATTTTCACCACCTGAAAAGCATCTTTTGGCTCTACTGCTTATGTTTCTTCATCTGAATTATCATCTTCATGTATCTCTAGACTGACAGAAAACCAGTATTTGCTGGTGTACCTATTTGCTTGTGTATGAATATTTTATACTCATTGTCATGACAGTTTTTCATACATATACACACACATATATATACATACATATACCTATACATACACACACATATTAAGAGTATATAAGGCCAGGCACAGTGGCTCACAACTGTAATGCTAGCACTCTGGGAGGCTGAGGCAGGTGGATAGCCTGAGCAAGAGTGAGACTCTGTCTCTACTAACAAAAAAGAAAACTAGCTGGGCATTGTGGTGCATGCTTATAGTCCAAGGTACTCGGGAGGCTGAGGCAAGAGAATCACTTGAACGCAGAATTTGAGGTTGCTGTGAGCTACAATGCTTTGTCACTGTACCTAGGGTAACAAAGTGAGACTCTGTCTCCAAAAACAAACAAAAAGAATTTGGGCCAGGCACAGTGGATCATGCCTGTAATCCGACCACATGGGGAGACCAAGGAGGAAAGATCACTTGAAAGCAGGAATTTAAGACTGCCCTAAGCAAAAGCACCATATTGTCTCTCCAAAAAGTTAAAAGAGGCTTGGCACCTGTAGCTCAGTGAGTAGGGTGCTGGCCACATACACCGAAGCTGGCGGGTTTGAGCCCAGCCTGGACCTGCTAAACAACAATGACAACTGGAACCAAAAAATAGCCGGGGGTTGTGGTGGGTGCCTATACAAGTAGTCCCAGCTACTTGGGAGGCTGAGGCAAGAGAATCGCTTAAGCCCAAGAGTTGGAGGTTGCTGTGAGCTGTGACACATTGGCACTCTACTGAGGTCTCAAAAAAAAAAAAAAAAAAGTTAGCTGGGTGTGGTATGCCCCTGTATCCCCGCTACTGGGGAGGCTAATGCAGGAGGATCACTCAAGCCCAAGAGTTTGAGGCTGCTGTGAGCTATATTCATACCACTGCACTCTATCCCCAGTGGAGTAAGACACTGTCTCAAATTTCAGATTAGATTATAACAAATAAAGATTCACCTAGATGAGGGTACAAAGATGAACATGTAAATGCCTTCTTTGTAGTAGGGACAGGTAGTATAGAAATGAGTTGCTGTGAGGAATTGAAAACTAAAACGAGTATGTTTTCAGTTGGTGTGCAATAAGCAAAATTAATTTTTGTAGTTATAAAATTTAACAAATTTGGTAGCTGATTCTGAAATTATTTCACTGTTTGAGTATAGCCGTATATATAGGTAAAATGCCATACAGGAGAACACCAACCCACATGATTAACCACCAAATACATGAATTTGTTGGGAAAAAATGTTAAATGATAATTTCAAATTTTTAATAGTTTTTGTTTGCTGACATGGATTAAGTTTCCTAGATTTTATAAAATATGGAGAATGTCCTTACCTAATTGCTGATGGGTGGATGCCACATGGGAATGACTCAGTTATTTTTATTTTTTTATTTTTTTTTTATAATTTTATTAAATCATAAATGTGTACATTAGTGCAATCATGGGGCACAATGTGCTGACTTCATATACAATCTGAAATATTTTCATCGAACTGTTAAACATAGCCTTCATGGCATTTTCTTAATCACTATATGA
>CAUYRH010048984.1:0-74713 GCA_963574655.1 Perodicticus potto | reverse complement strand
TTAAATCATAGCTGTGTACATTAATGCAATTGTGGGGTACAATGTGCTGGTTTTATATACAATTTGAAATATTTTCATCAAACTGGTTAACATAGCCTTCACAGCATTTTCTTAGTTATTGTGTTAAGACATTTATGTTCTACATTTAGTAAATTTTACATGTACCCTCGTAAGAAGTACCATAGGTGTGGTGCCACCAATGACCCTCCCTCTACCCATCCTCCAACAGTGGGCTCTTAGGATAGGATAGAGTTGGCTGATATCAAATCAGAGCCAGCTTGTGCTACCTTACCAAGTAGGTACTCAGAGTCTCCGGCCAAAATTCTGAAAGGGGCCTTTGTAAGGTTGTAGGGGATAAGCCACAATTATAAAACCTAGCACTTTGATAAGGAGATGATTATCTCTACTACCTGGGAACCCCAATTCAATATCACCCTACCAATTCTAATAACCAAATGGTGGAAAATAAATATGGTGTGGAAACAACAGAAGAACACTGGCAACATGAATAACCAGAGTAGATCAACTCCCACAAGGAATGATAAAGGATATAAAACTGAAGACACCATGCATAGACCAATGGCTGAAATGTCAGAAATCAAATCCAGAATATGGGTGGCAAATAAGATGAATGGAATGGAAGAAAAGTTAGAAATTGAAATCCAAAGAGTAGTTCTAAAGTTGTCTCAAGAAATTAATGAATTCAAAGACAAAGTCAGCAAAGATATAGACATAATGAGAAAAGAGATAACAGAGCTCAAGGCAATGAAAAAGTTATCTGAGGAGCTCCAAAATATAATGGAATCCCTCAGCAATAGAGTGGACCAGGCAGAAGAAAGGATCTCTGAAATTGAAGACAAAGCTTCTAAACATTCCCAAATGCTAATAGAGGCAGACACATGGAGAGCAAAAACTGATCATTCCCTGAGAGAGTTGTGGGACCACTCCAAAAGATCAAACATTCAACTTATAGGAATTCTTGAAGGAGAAGAGGATGGTCCTAAAGGTATAGATGCTGTACTCCAAGAAATTATACAGGAGAATTTCCCAAGCATTGCAAGAGATACAGAACTTCAGATAGTAGTTTCAGAACCCCAGCAAGACTCAAACCAAATAAAGCATCTCCTAGACACATTGTGGTTAACTTTGCCAAAGTTAAGATGAAGGAGAAAATTCTGCAAGCAGTCAGATGTAAGAAAACCATCACCTACAAAGAGAGAAATATCAGATTGACTACAGATCTCTCAGCTGAAATGTTTCAAGCCAGAAAAGGATGGTCATCGACTTTCAATCTCCTAAAATAAAACAACTTTCAGCCCAGGATCCTGTATCCAGCTAAACCGAGTTTCATTTGTGATGGAGAAATCAAATACTTTAAGAACATACACATGTTGAAGAAATTTGCCATAACTAAACCAGCTCTCCAGGATATTCTCAGACTGATCCTTCACAACAACCTGCACAATGCTCTACCACCAAAGTAAACTCACTCAGAAATTTTTGAACAAAATCCAACTTCCACAGTGCTGAAAGGATTAAAAATGTCCACTGGACATTTGAAAAACATGACACCTAAAACAGTACCAGGCTTATCAATTCTCTCAATTAATGTGAATATGTACACCATGGGATACTAGGCAGCCATAAGAAAGATGCAGACTTCACATCTTTTATGTTTACCTGGATATTCGTGTTAGTAGGGTATCTCAGGAATGGAAAAGGAAGTATCCAATGTACTCAATACTGCTATTAAATCAACATAGAATCACCTACACATTCATATGAATGGTAAAACATAACTATAATCCAGAAAGTGGAAGGGAAGAGGAGAGAGAGGGAAGTGGGGGAGGTGGGAGGATGGAGGTTATTCATCTTGGGAGGACCTCACCTAATGTGCATGATGCAATGGTACATTTCAAAACTATTAAGAAAAGAGTATAATTGTGATGGATGTGTTAATCAGTTGAATGTAAGCATTTCAAATTATATATCAAATCAGTACACTGAAACCCATAAATGCATCAATGTACACAGTTATGATTTAATAAAACCAAACAAACAAAAAGACTGCAAAAACCACAACCTTGCACGAAGACCATCACAACCTTACACAGAAAATATTTCTGTGACGATATCAGCTCAGCGACTGCTTGCCTACCCCCATAATTATGTCACCTTTGTTATTCATCCTTGTAGCCAAGTATAATTATCTAGAAACAGTAATTTTTTTGACATTTTTTTCTTTAAAATCCTTTGTCTTTATTTCAATATACACATAGTTTACTTTGGTATACATATTCCCATCACAATGCCTTATTTTCAAATAAATATTATTTTCTTGCAAAAAATGTGTTTTTATGTTAATTCTCATGTTTTTTTTTACTCTCTCATGAGAGTAAAAAGTGTGTGTGTTCAACATATCAATCTTCATATCTGGGGATCGAGGTGGAGATAGGGACTGATTAGCGTTGTTCTCCAGTTCTACTATCCTTCAACCAACTTCTATATTTTTAGCCCTGTTTCTCTTTCCTGCCCATAGACTTACAGAATTCTATCCTAGATTCTGTCTAGTTCTGGTGGTCTCATTCTATCCTAGAGTCTGTCTAGTTCTGGTGGTCTCCCTGACTGCTGTTTGCACCGCACGCCTCTGTTGTTGATTGTGGACTGTGAATTATTTCACCTTTTATCCACCAACATACTTCAATCACTTTCCAATTCTAGAACTATGAATAACTTGCATTTTCTCCCAATCTCTGTTCTTATGGATTTATTTATTTATACTGATAGATTCTTTTTTGGTTGGGATTTTGGATGGAAAGAGAGGCAAATGCCTGGTTTTCCATCTTGTACCTGAAAATCCTTTATTTATTTATTTATTTATTTTTTGCCATGTCACATGCTATCTGATAGTTCTTCTTTCCACTTAATACAACATGGCAGAATAGTGATTTGGGAAGTAGATTTACTCAAATCTCTTAGCTTTACACCCAGGGATATGGATGAACAAAGGCATTATTTTTTGGAGAAAAAAAAAATGAAGCTCAATGTTGCTTCTACTGCCAAAGTCTACTAGGAGACTGTGTAAAATAATTGAAAAACCAAATAGGTGAGAAGTTTTACAATGTAATTTATAACATTTATAAGAGTGATAAATATCTATAAAATTAAAAGAATGGCGTTTTTGGCAGACTATGGGACATTGAATAAATTACTAAGAATAAATTACTTTGAAACTTCTGTTACTTTCTTAATATTTGTTACAGGCATGATGCCAAGCAGTTCCAAAAGTATAAATTATTACTCATAGCTCACACCATTTTATCTTTTTGTGTTTAATAAAATATGTCTTTCATCTCTTTACCAAGAAGAATAAAACTTGATTGCTATGTGCTTAGTCCTTTCTAGTTTATATTTCTAGTACTTTTAAAAAGGTAACTCCATGCCATATGCTATGCACCAGAATGGCTGTAAATAATCATAAAATTAAATGCCAGAATTTACCACTACATGTGGTTTCTCATTAAGGTTTGATGCGGCTTCTCTAAACTGAAAATGGTTGAAGGGTTGATTTCTTGTATTATCAAGCTGTTTTCTGAGCTTTCTTGCTGGCCCACCTACCTGGGTATATAATTAACTTCAGCTCTCAAAGGCTTCTGCTAGATTGGGGCTATATCATTGGGAAAATAAGAGGTTATTCTCTGCAACATGTGTGTGCTTAGGAATAGAGACTCCAAAGTATCTTCAGTGGCTGTTCCCTAACATGATGAGGACCATATGTTCTGGATATTCCCTAGAAAGCCTATGTCATGTACCCTGATCTGAGGTTTGGAAAATGCAGCCAATGCCATATGTAACACTAACTAGGGAGAACAGATCAGGCTTCTATTGCTAATGAGCTAAATGTTATATTAAGATGAATTCCCACTAGCATGGACTATATAAGTCCTTGTTTTAGATTCATTACTTTAATTTTCTTCTTTAAATAATATTGTATTCTAGAGAATTAAACACTTCCATCAAGAGAAACCATGACTACGGAAATAAATCCCTTTAGAGAAGAGATTGCAGGCATTAAAATTAATGCTTTGGTATTCTTCTTTAGATATTGTTGTCTTTTAGAGAATTCAGAATTTCCAAATAGAAAAGATAGTAGTCCTATATACACAAATCAATTTAGAGAAGAAATTATATAAATTAAGATCATGCCTTTCTGTGTACATATATGTTTTCCTCTGCCATGATGGCAATAGGCAAAAATTAGCTTCACTGATACATCTAATTAATATTAATACAGTATATTAATATTTACACCCCTCCAATGGATTTTGTTTCAATTCTATCAGTAGTAGTAATAGGGATCATTATTTCTGTAACAATTATTTTTGAATGCCATTTTTTAGGTAAAGTACTGTGCTAGGGCCTGAGAGCAACCCAAAATAGATGTCTTGACTTTTGTTCCCAAACAGATCAAACTCTAGTGGTTTGAGAAGAGGACAACTTGTGTTAAGTGCTTAGAAGTTAGATATATCGATATCTAACTTACCTATTGTGGGCTTCTCACTTATCTATTGTGATTTGAGCAAGCCAAATAACTTTCTGTGGGCCTTGGGATATAATACCTGCTCCATAGGTGGTTGAATAGGTTAAAGGAGGTAATAATAGTAAGGTGTTTGGCACAGTAATTGTTAGTATTATAATAGTTTATTTTATGTTACAATTGATCAATAGTGTATGTCAACATCAAGCAGTGCTTTCATTCAGCAGAATAGGAAGTATTTGCTTGGTTTTATTAGTATTATATCAGGATAGGAGAGGTGAAGTATGCCAAGAACAACATAGAATTGCATCTCTGCTCCCTAGTGGTTGACATCATTAACTCCTGGAAACTATTACTATGCCTTATCTTAGTCTTTCTCCTACTTTTCCCATGACCAGAAGCCCTTACCCCTTTAATCATCTAGGCAGCTTCCTAGAGTACTGAACAATTGCTCTGCTTGATGGAGGGGCTGGTCTTACCCTGCAGTGAAACATAAATTCAGCCACTAAGACTTAAGAACAGGGCAAAAAGTCAGGAAAAGAATTTGTTTTTCTTGACTTTTGATGAATTTGTTATATAAGCAGCTTTACAATATAATGTGATTTTATTATACCCCATGAATTGGCTTTATTGAATAAAATTAAATAAAATTAAAAAAATTAAAATTAAATAAAATAGAAACTAGAGTAGAACATCTTGGTTGTGGTGACTACAGGCAATCTTGGTACACATTGAAGTTAAGTGTAGTAGAATATACACTAGAACCTCCCTAGTTGACCAACTCCTTAAGTTAACCTAATTTTCAAAGACTGGACATGCACCAGTTGTACATGTATGTATCAGTAAAGGAGGCCTATTTCCTTATGTTGACCACTTCCATATATTGACTAGTTTGTTACAATTCCTTGAATGGTCAACTTTCAGAGGTTCTACTGTACACCAATGGTGAGAATATTAACATAATCTGTATGTGTGCCTGGATACTATGTGCTTTTCTCTTCATAAACACATATTTTAATTGATCAAGTTCTGACTGTATTTGAAGAGATATCACAACATAAAAGAGATGCTTCTTTGGCCAATCAAGATGATTAGCTGCGTATATTATTCTCAATAGAATGTTGACTTTGAGTAACTTACAAAAGGCTGGCTTCAATGCTTTCCTATCTGAAGGTGATTATGTGGTCCCTGAAAGAGTGGCAGTGAAGAAATGAAAATACTTTTCTAAGCACTTAAGTCACATGGAAGAATTGGGAAAAGAAGACAGTATCGGATGCCAGGTCCAACCTTTACTTTTGTTTCCTGCAACATAAAGTAATGCCATTTACTGCGAGGTTCTGTTGACTGACTAACTTCTATATGTACTCCTCAGTGTGTTAGTTTTCTATCGCTACATGACAAATTACCAAAAACTTAGTGGCTTACAACAACAAAAAATTTTTTTCTCACAGTTTCTATGGGTCAGGGGTCTGACCCAAGTTAGATGGAGCCTCTGTTCAGTCACCAAGCTGAAATCAAGAGGTCAGCTGAGACTTGAATTCTCTTGCAAACTCCCGGGTTGTTGGCACATTCATTTCTGTGTGGTTGTAGGACTGAAGTTCCTGCTTTCTTGGTAGTTGTTGACTGGGGACTCTCTGGTCCTAGAGACCACTCTCTACCCACAACATGGCAATTTTTTTTTTCTTCCAGGCCAGCAGGAAAAGCAGGCTCAGAGGATGATCAACCTTTTTTTTTTTAAATAATCCTCTGATTAGGTCAGGCCCACCCAGGCGTATCTGTTTTTTGATTAACTCAAAGCCCCCCTGATCAGTTAATCTCATGGTGGTAATATTCTATCATATTTCTGGGCTCTGTTCTGCTCAGACCCCAGGGGACAAAAGGGTCTGTCCAGGGGTTGGACATCAGGGAACTTCAGTCTTTGAGGCCAGCTTAAAATACTGCTTAACACATTCAGATTTTCTAATTATGGCCAGGGCAAATGAACATGAGGCACATTTTTATTTAAAACAAGTTTTTATCTTTTTAGTACAAAGGAATAAATTTCCAAAAGCATTTGGTATCTTTTAGTACAAAGGAATAAATTTCCAAAAGGGTTTTGTTGGGGGAAGATTGCAGTGAGGAAGGAGGGAAATGAAGAGGGTTCTTTCCAAACTAAGAAATAATTACTTAGAAATAGTACGAAGTTCATCTGTCAGCAAACTTTCCCCTAAATGAGTAACTCAGTATTTTAGTAGCAACCAGTGCTTAAGTGTGGAAACTTACCCTTGATAGTTACAGTTGTCATTAAAATTCTTACAAACAAGTAAGGAAAATTCTCCAGCTTCAAGTTTTAGGGTTTTATGGTATCCATGAACACAGTTCAGATTTATCACAGTTATCAACTTAAGAGATAAAAGCCCAAAGGGGGCAGGGTATGGTAACTCACGCCTTAATCCCAGCACTTTGAGAGGCAAGGCAGGAGGATCACTTGAAGTCAGGTGTTTGAGACCAGCTTGAGCAACATAGAGAGATCCCAATCTCTACAAAAAACAGAAAAATCAGCCAGGGATGATGGCACGTGCCTGTAGTCCCCGGTACTCAGTGGGCTGAGACTGGAAGATCGCTTGAGCCTAGGAGTGTGAGTTTGCAGTGAACTGTGATAATGCTGCTGCACTCTAGCCTGGAGTGAGAGCGTGTCTCAGACAAACAAACAAACAAACAAAATCCCCCAAAGCCCAATAATTTTAAGACTAAGTATTCTGAGTTAAAAGGGAGATGAAACTATTTTCAGTAGTGTAAGTTATCAATTAAGTAACATATAATTTATTGTCAAAACAGTTCTGGCTTTATCTCAAAAAATAAATCACATAATTTCTGGCAATTTTCTCTTTGATTTGACTTGATGTAAAATTATTTACTCACTTGTCCCCAGTTTCTCTTGTAGTAGTAGGCTGGGTTCTTTATAAACTCTTTCAGACTTTCAAAAACATCTCAGTGGGACTCTTGGATCTGGCTCCATTTCAGTAGAAAACATTTGAGCTTCTGTGTGTTGGGCCTAAGATTCACATTTGCTACAGATTCTGAAACTGTAGTTTTGGCTGTGGCTTCAGGTTGGAGGATGAGCATTTGGTTGGGTCATTGTACAAACTGTTCTGGGTTCAAGGTCGCTGAAACTGGTCTAGTGTTTTAATGGAAGATAGGAAACCAGGAGTTTGATTTTACTCATAATTCTGCTATTCTTCTTGACTCTCACCATGCTTTAGTGCTTAGTCCTTTTAGTACATAATATTTCAATGAAGTTGCTGAATGTCATCCCTCACTCCTCTACTTTTAGTCCCCAAACCCTGTAAGACAGATGAAAAAATGGAAAGGTTGGGATATAAATGAGAATTTGCTTGTGTGTTTGTATTATTTCCTTTCCTCAATTCATCCTTTCTTCCTCTTTTTCTCTTTCTCAAAATACTTCTGAAACAACATTAATAGATAAAGAACAGAGAAAAGAAGAAACTTGCTCATGTTCAAGGATCCAGGTTTGGACAGAACTACAGATACAAGTTTGGGGTCGCTAAGTCCTTAGACCTTCACTGGAATAAATGCTAACGACGACAGCTGTGGACAGTTTCCCAGAGGATTCAAAGGTGGGCTACATCTTTAGGGTTTCAGTTTTTCTTTTTTTTTTCTAAACAAGATTTTCTAGTCCAAAGTCCTTAAAATTGAGGGAGGTATGACATCTTTCTAAAAAAGTGTTCCTCGCCTCCTCGTCTCCCTCCCTTTCTTCTCTTCCTTCCGTTTCCTTCTTTATTTCCTTTCTCCCTTCTTGGCGGCAAATGTATTTTCACAGTGTATTTTATCACTGTGAAAGTAACATGTGATGAACGATTTTCATAAGGAATCTCCCTCACTCTTACCATGCTCTAGCTGTGCCCAGTTTAATAATTATGCCCCAAGGATTAAGGTATTTTAATGACATTTGCATTGCTTTCCAGAGGTAAATATTTATTTTGAATAGGGCAATGTCTTGGGTGAATTGTACTGCTGTGTGGTATGAGTGAAGTGGCTTTTAAGCTGGCCAGTACACAGTCAACTAGGAGATGCCACCTGAAGATGAGCAATGTGTTAGGTGACTCTGCAATCATGAGGACATACGTTTTCCAATTTGTCTGCAGCCTCAGAAAGGCAATGAAGGCATTTTCTGCAGCTGCTCTTGAATATTAAATAACCGTACTTTTTTGTCCTTTGGATGAAGTGACCCCAATACAAAGGAAGAGATAGGAAGAGATTCTCATTACTGACCTAGTGTGAATTTGAGGAAAAGTACATGGCTCATTTATTCGCCATTTAAAGATTTACAGCCAAATCAGTGTAATATTGTACTCATATCTCAAAAACCTTTGCCAACAGTCAGATTTTTTTTTCTTTTAAAGTGGGCAAATTAGGCTCCTAAATTCAGGCAAATCTTGTTCTATCTTACTCAAACCCTTCTGAAGAGCTTCATGATGTCAGTGATGTGGGAAATTCAGCTGAGTTAAGTGCTTCATGCTAGAGGTAAGTTTTGAATTCCCCTTGAAGGAATGCCTTTACAGAGTTTTTATAGCAATTCAGAGTTTGTGGCATTACCAAAGAGTCATGGGATCATAGCAGACAATGGCTAAATCAATAAGGCTCTCATGCCCAAGACGTTCCATTTTCTCTCGGTTGATTGTTTTCTTCTAACAAAAAGGTCCCCCCTCCCGAAGTATATATCACTAAAAGTAATACTTTGTGCTGAAATATTGCTTTTTAAGCCTAAAATTTCCTGTTGTTGCTACTGTTTAAATCCTATGGTTCATAGTAATATAGATTATTGATTTCAAATGATGTGTACTCTCCATTTCAATGAACCTCTGAGCTATCCCAGAGAAGAACTTAGATTAAGTGTAGAAATAGACAACAAGCAGTTAAACCTGGAACACAAAACAGCTCTCATAATCCACATAATTATATCTTGTAACTTTAGGTCAGATGCAAGAATTATGTGACCAATACATAGGCCTTTCTGTTCTCAGGGACATCAGTCACTTTTCCTAAATCTTCATTCTCAAAGAGAATGATCTCAGACTAGATGGTTTTCCAACTGAATGTGTGAGTTTTCCTGCTGGCTCTACCAAACAAACAAATAATATTGAAGTGAGAAAATTCAATCTCTTGACTCCAGCAGAGTCACTCTGAGTAGGTGCAATGGAACAGGCCCCAACCCAGACAAAACACTCTGTGTCCTTTTTCTGTTGTGCATTTTCAGTCTGTTCACAAATACGTCATGCTTGTACAAACAAAGGTTCTCCCAACTTAGTGGCAATAGGACCTGTCTTTTTTGCATCTTCCACACACTCTGATTCAGGCCATCTTTATGCAACAAGCATTTATTTTTTCGTTTTTTTAGAGACAGAGTCTCACCTTATCGCCCTCGGTACAGTGCTGTGGCGCCACGGCTCACAACAACCTCTAGCTCCTGGGCTTAGGTGATTCTGTTGCTGCAGCCTTTCAAGCAGCAGGAACTACAGGCACCCGCCACAACACCCAGCTATTTTTTTGTTGCAATTTGGCCGGGGCCGGGTTGGAACCCACCACCCTTGGTGTATGGGGCTGGTGCCCTACCCCCTGAGCCACAGGTGCCATCCAACAACAAGCATTTACTCAGCACCTACCAAGAGGCTGGCACCAAGCTGAGCACTTCATGAACAGTCCTCACTTTTCTGAACTCCATCTAGAGTAGCAACAGCTGTACTAGCAGTTAGATATGATGTGACATTGTGAGTGCCAAGTTAAAGAGACACAGGTACAAATTATAAAAATTTTAAAGGTATCAACTGAGTTACCGTTGGGTTCACATGCAAAGGACAGGAAATCCAAGTTTCTTTCTTTCTTTCTTTCTTTTTTTTCATTAAATCATAGCTGTGTAAATTAGTGCAATCATGTGGTACAATGTGCTGGTTTCATATACAATCTGAAACATTTTCATCAAACTGGTTAACATAGCCTTCATGGCATTTTCTTAGTTATTGTGTTATGACATTTATATTCTGGATTTAGTAAGTTACACCTATACCCTTTAAGATGCACCATAGGTGTGATCCCACCAATTACCCTCCCCCCTCCCCTCCCCTCCCTTGCCCCTTTCCCCATATTCTTGTGCTATAATTGGGTTATAGCCTTTGTATGAAAGCTATAGATTAGTTTCATAGTAGGGCTGAGTACATTGGATACTTTTTCTTCCATTCTTGAGATACTTTGCTAAGAAGAGTATGTTCCAGCTCCAACCATGTAAACATGCTAAAGTCTCCATGGAGGTAAAGTTTCCATGTTTCTTTAAGACTACATAATATTCCATGGCGTACATATATCACAATTCATTAATCCATTCATGGGTTGATGGGCACTTGGGCTTCTTCCATGACTTAGCAGTTATGAATTGGGCCGCAATAAACATTTTGGTACAAGTATCTTTGTTATAATGTGATTTTTGGTCTCCTGCATAAATAACTAGTAGAGGAATTACAGGATCGAATCCAAGTTTATTTCTTTCTCACAGAAACAATCTTTGGATGTAGGCAGTGACTCTACTGTCACTGGGAACTCAGGTTCTTTCCGTCTAGATATTCTGCCATCTGCAACACTCGATTTTCAACATACATTCCAAAAAGACTACTCAAACATAACCCACCAAATCAATATTCTAGCAAGAAGAAGGAGGAAATAATTGAAGAATGGCATCCTAGAAGCAGCACAGCATTTTTTGTTTATGTCTGTTCACCAAACCTTGATCACATGGCTGGCCATACATAGAACAATGCTGATCCAATCTTTATTCTGGAAAGTCATGTGTGGACCACAAACTGGAAGTTCACTAACCAAGTAGAAAGAGGATAGTTATGGGAGGATAATTTTTTTTTCCTGCCTTGGGACTTCAGACAAGGGAGAGAAAATTATACCTAGAAAGGAAAAGCATATCATGGAAGGCTTCCTGGAGGAGGTAACATTTGAACTAGCTCTTGAAAGGAAAAATCAGAAATTGGACTTAGAGTCAGAGGAGGCATGATATAGGGAGGGGGAATAGTATCAGAGTTCACTTTCAGAAAGAAGTTAGCCCTAGTAAAGAATGTAGTTAGTTACCATAGATCTGTTTCGTGCTGACTGAGCAGCTAAAGGAAACACTGCCCAAAGTTCTCAATATCTGAGCTATTTTGTCTAATCACTTGCTTCTGGCTGCTAAACACCGAATTATCACATCATGCCCACAGAAGTGAAACATAATTAAAAAATATATCTATTGAAATTATTGTCCATGTACATTAAACTGGATAATCACTTGTTAAATTAGGAAGGATATTCAGAAAGTTAATTAATCCTGGCTTCTGAGTATGACATGTAACAAGTGTGAAATAACCATTTCTAAGACCATTTATACACATGTTCATTTACTAATAGGCATCACAATAGCATAATGTTTTGCTTCAAACAAAGGAACAAGTAGTCCTGACACAGAAAAGTACACAACACAGGATGGACTGTATAGCATAGTGATAGTAATAACAACATTTACTTACAAACAATGTGTCCAGGGCATTTTTATAAGTACGTGGCACATAGGAACTTACTTGATCTTCACAAAAACACTGTAAGCTAGATTTCTATTACTCTGTCCATTTACACAGAGGAAGAACTGAGTCTCAAAGAGGTGAAGCAATTTGCTCCAAGCCCCATGGCCATGTATGTAGGGAAGTGAACACAAACTCCAGCAGCTTGCCTTCCTTCACCAGACTGCAAGGTCACAAACGGGAACAGGTTGTGATACCGACCTCGGCTCCATGAATAATGAACAAGAAGACTTCTGGGAAAGTTATTCCCTAAATCCTTATGTATTTTTGTTTCTCAGTTACTGGGATTGAATAAGAAACTGTATGTAAAAGATTTCACTCTGGGCTGGCACAAGATAAATGCTCAGTAGCTAAAAGGTTTAATGAGATAGCCAATATTTGGTCCTTAACTATCGAAACCAAATGATAGATCAAAACCCACTTCTGATGGTGTTAAATTCTTTTTCAAAAAAGCGAAATCTCTCTCTTTCTTCTATCCATTTACCCCAGTCCCCTGAGGTCTGTCTCTCTGCTGGTTCTTGAGTTCGAGCTGCTTTTTACAGCCATCTGTTACAGTGTTGTGTAACAACAAACAATATCCTCCTTAAAATGTTTACAAATGCTTCTTACATTAGTGTTGTATATTCTTCATTAAGCTGTGGCATCTCCATTGAAAATTTATTTTAATCATGGCAAACTGAATTACACAAGGAGCAAGCATAAAGAGATAGTACTTAAAAGGCTGAATGTACATTAATTGCTTCAGCTAATGAAAGAAACATGACTTAGCCAATGCGCACTACATGAATCCTAAGATGCACGGACAATTGACTATGGTAATAAAACAAGTATTAGTGTGTTAAATCTGAAATCCTCATTATGCTTCATGCAGCAAAACCGGCTGTGTACCTGCTGTTCGGCATGCATTTCCTCCTCTTGACACCAAGAGCTAATTATAGAGCTGGGCATAGAATGAAAGCATGTGACCTATGTTTGGGGACCTTCAAAAACCCTGCAAAGTTATGTTTGGTGACTCTTTATTTTCTTTTTTAAGCTGATGAAAGTAGGTGAGAATCAAAATGATTTTGGAATATCCTGATCTTCCATAGGCAATTTTAATTCAAGTATGAATTATTTATATATGCACACAGTTTATTTCACTTATGTTGGGATCGTGCTTTATCTCCCTTGGCTCTATAAACTAGTAAATTATTAACTCAAGGATAATTTATGTCACAGTGTTCAAGATGCTGTCCATTGATTTCTTTGTTTGTCTTTTTATTTCATGAACCCTAAAATAAGGGTGATGATAACATCATGGCATTTAAGAGATAAGAAGGGAAGCAATTTTTTATTTTTACTGTTCGTTTAGAATCACATAATAGAGAGGTTATAGCAACTTATAAACAGACTATATTAACCTATAACCTGCTATTCATAGACTAAAAATATCAAACTATTAGGAACCTCACTAAGAGATGATACACTCTAAGTCGCCATTTCCCCCTCTTTTGTAAGAAACTTTGAGGGTACCACCAATACTTCAAGGGATATCAAACAACTGGCTTCATTCAAAGTAACTGCTTTTGTAGATGAAAACCTTTTAAATTTTTTCCTAGTAGAACTATGACTGGAACACCAAACTTTTTTTTTTTTTTTGTATTTTATCCTACACGTCTTTTGGTAATTATTTTCTCAGTAAAGACTTGGCTATGTTCAAATGTATTTCCTTTGCATTTCTTCTCAGACATATTATACAAATTGATGTCTTTGGCACCAACTAGCTTCAAATTTTGAGAGGACACAAGAGGGCGTACAGAGTTCTTTTTTTTTTAATGTTGAGAAAAATTCTCTTTAATTGGCAATACTTGAGCTTCAGTATAGATCACATTTAAATGTCTCTACCTCTGAAGAAAATTCCATATTAGCTTCTTATTTCAACTGGTTTGTAGATAAATGTATTTGGTCATTTTAATTTTTATTTTCTTGTTTTCCTAATTTATTTGTCAGAGTTATTTGAAAGTATTATTTAGAAGCCATCTGCAAAGCTGAGTCAACAAAGGCTGTACTTCAACAGGGAGATTGTAGATCGAGTCAAAACTCCCGTATCTCAGCAAGTGACCTTTTGAGGAGTTTTACTCTAGAGGTTGATTATGGAATAGTGGAAGATTTGGGAGAGAGGAGACAAGAATAATGGGAAATGTCTTCATTCTTCTCCATCTATGGCTCTGAATGACAATACACATCAGAATCATGCCTAACACATTTTATGTATTTGATCTTCAAGAAGACGTATTCCTCAAAGATTAATTATATACTAGGAGAGTCCTAGAAATCTGTATCACTTACATGTATCCAAAGGTATTTAGAGGCAGATTACTCAAAAAGAGTATAGAAACTACTAAGAAGTGTTAATTTCCAAAAATTAAACAACTTTTACTCATTTCATTATTCAATAAATGTTAGTTAGCCTTTATGTCATGCCGCTGTAATCTTAGCCCTCAATGAGCATGCAGTCTAGTGAAAGAGGTAGACAAGAACAGCTGATTTCAACTTAGCAAGATACATGGTCTGAATGGGTAAGACTGGAGTGCTATGAGGGATATGAACAAGGACCATCTAATCCAGTCTATGGGGTCATATGGGGTTGGAGGAGATGGTATCTGAGCTGCAACCTAGGACATGAAGAATGGTAGGAGTCAAGAGGAGTTGACCTGTGTGTGTGTGTATGTGTTTTGCAAGGAGGCTGTGGGTCATGGGGCTGAAGTAGGGGAAGGTGTGAGAAATGTTAAAGAACTTGTAAGACATATTTTCCGGTCTCAAGAAACTTACAATATAATTGGGGAGATAAATGATGGCAAAGATGTTGGTAATAGATGAAGAAAAGGAGAAGCGACTTCCTTGGAAGACCTTTGATCAATTACCAATTGAAAAATGCTGACTCACCATGCTATAGGATTTCTCTGGAGAGAGTATCTAATCTCTTTCAGCAATAAAATTCTGTGATCTATGGCTTCATAGATGAGGTAGGGGTTCCATTGGGTATTAAAGAGTCGGTAGACTTATTACTTTATCTTTTTAAGATTACAGACAAGTTACTAGAATAATATATGAAATTACCTTAGAGTTTATCCAGATTTACTGATTATTTATCTTGCTTTTGTGTTCTTTCTCTCTCTGTCTCTCCACATACAGACTCACCATTCACACACACATCACACAGATAATTATTTTCTGAATCATTTGATAGTAAGTTGGAGATATTACATCCTTTCCTCCTACATACTTTAGTGTAAATATCTCAAGGAAAAACAAATTTTTACATCTCACAGTAAAGTAATCGAACTTATGGTATTTATAGTTACATAGAAGGGATACAAACTAGTGTTCAGTACTAAATCAGGTGACTAGAGTTAACAATTTATTATATATTTCAAAATAACTGAAAGAGTGGAATTGTAATTTGCCTAACACAAAGAAGTGATGAATGCTTTAAGTCAGCAGTCCCCAGCTTCTGGGTTTCAGACTGGTACCAGGTTAACGGTCTGTTG
The DNA here is from genome assembly GCA_963574655.1 of Perodicticus potto. NCBI lineage: Eukaryota > Metazoa > Chordata > Mammalia > Primates > Lorisidae > Perodicticus > Perodicticus potto. The sequence goes on along the minus strand of CAUYRH010048984.1, from coordinate 59,033 downwards.
GGGGCTGCACAGCAGCAGGTGAGGGGCAGGCAGGCAAACAAAGCTTCATCTTTATTTACAGCTGCTACCCACTTTCACATCTCTGCCTGAGCTTTGTCCTATACTATCCTTCTCCCTTCCCCTGAGTCCATGGAAAATTGTCTTCCATGAAACTGTTCCCCAGTACCAAGAGGTTGAAGGATATCTGCCACTTAAAGCAGGAGCATATCAAAATATCACACACACTCCCTAAAAATGTGCAATTATTATGTATCCATAATAATAAAAAAACTAAAGAAACCCAAACTTACAGTATTTAAAATTTTTGCAATACTATTATCTAATCAACAGTTTGTAATCAAATTTTATCAAGTGTCTCAATGTTTTCTATAGGTTTTTCTTTCTTGGTGAAGGATCTAATTCCAATTTATACATTGCATTTAGTTGTCTCTATAATTCTATCATGTTAGACACTTCTTTTACCATTTTTGTCTTTCCCTATCTTGGCAGTTTTGAAGAGTATAATCCAGTTGTTTTATAGGACATACCTCATTTTGGATTTGTCTAATATTTTCTTCTGGTTTGATTCAGGTTATACATTTTTGTGAAAAGAGAAATTAGGTTGTATCTTCCTCAATGTGTTATAGGAAGAAGCATACAATATATGTTTGTTGTAATGTTGATAACATTGATAACTTAGTGGGGTATCCCCTAGATTCCTTCACTGTAACGTTTTTAATTTTTCCCTTTGTAATTAATAAGAATTTTGTGGGAAATTCTTTGAGGCTATGTAAATACCATGTTCCTTACCAAACTTTCAACTTACAGCTTGAACGTCCATTGATGATTGTTTAATGACCTATCACTCCTTCTATGTTTCTATTACTAATTAAATAAATCAATATTATTATAAGGAAGAGCTTTCTAGGCTTCCCTATCCATTTATTCATTTATGTATATCAGTATGGGATCATGGATTTTATTTTAAAAAATGAGTTATAATCCAGCACGGTCATTATTTATTTTGATGCTCCAATGGTCCCTGATTTTATCACTAAGAGTTTCTTCAGCTGGTTCCCACCGTACTTTGAACACTTTATGACTCAAGCAATATACTACTTTGAGCTTATTTGCACTTTCCTGGCCCCCACTGTAGAATCTGTCTTTTGTTCCAGGAGTACTGATTCCTAGTGACAAAGTCTAGGCGTATTCATGGTTATTGGGATTTCATTGTTTCTAGATTCCCTTGATGGACAGGCTAGGATATTCATACTATATTTCTCTACTTATTTCTCTCTATTTTAAAAATCATGAGTTCATACAGATAATGGTAAATTCTAGTCTTTCCTACTTCCATCTCTGTAACCCCAATCTCCAATAGTGAGAAATATAGCTCAGAATAAATACATTTTTAAAAGACCGAGAAAAATATGAAAGTTTTTCTGACCTTGAAGGATCTGTGAGACATCCAGGTGGAGATAGGTCTGGATCTGAGTTATTTCTACCAAAGAAAAAAATTGCCTTTAACTTATCGCAATTCATAGAGTGGTATAAATGCTAAGAAGGTTGCTGTTGCAGGAACCACGTGGGATTAGAGATTTTATATTCACATATATGCCTTCCATTTTCTTCACAAAGAAACCATCATATCTGCTCTTATTAATGGAGGGTGGGGAGCTCTACGGTGTGAGATACTTGTATTGATGTCAATGACTCTTGGCCTTCAACATCAGGGTATTTAAGATTGACCTCTTATTGAACTATTTATGGTGTTAGGTTTCCATACCAGAGACCAGAGATCACAGGTTTGACAATAAATCCTAAGAAACAAAACTCTCCTAAAAATATAAAAAAAAAAATTAAAAATCCCACTTTTTCAATAAACTTTGTTAAGGAGTTCATTTGTTAGGCCAAATGGTAAAAACCTCTTCAAAGCATAATTTGTGAGCCTTTGTTTAAGAAACGAGAAATTTCTTTCATAATCTGTCTCTTTCTACAATATTTCTAATTATGGACAGATATGGCAATGCGAGCTGTTGTTGAGCAAGTGTTTTTTTTTTTTTTTTTCTTTTGGTGGTCAGTTGAAGAAGAGTCGAGACTGCAAAACCAGGTGCCAGAGTATTAGATGACTATGATTTATTTTTCAACATGTTGTGAGAGAAAAACCATTTTAAAGCTTTTTACTAAGGTATATAGAGGGACACAACATGATTCCAAGTTAGAGAAAGAACTATTTGCTTCTTATTGTTGGAGAAGGTACACTGAGTACTAGATGAACATGTTCTCACAGTCTAGGGGCGTGATATTGTGTCAATTGGAAAGAAAATTTTCCCTCTTTCAAGTGAATAGTAATTGCAGAAAATGATGCTTTAACTTAACTCTTGGCACAAAGACACAGCCTGTTCCTTACAGAATTACAGAACGTGGGAGAACCCATGTGATCACGTGAAAGGTGTCAATGTCTGAGCTATGCCAAAGTATATGTGCAAAGCAAGGACATTGAACATTCACATCAGGACTAATGCTTTTTACCTTTTAACTGAAAGGGCAGGGAGGTGGACACAGGGCTGACTCCTGAAATAAGTATTTTGTCTACTTAGTGAAACAAATTTTGGGAATAATTTTGTCTGGCAGCATTACCCTAAGGATTCTTGCTTTTGAAAGACCTAACAATGGAAGTTGTGGGTATGACTGAGTTTTTTCAAGGCAAATCTTCATGGAGGTAAAGAGAAATACAGCCTGCATTGACTTAGAAAGATGTAGGGGACAAAATACTGCTATATATAATCCTCCATCATTATGATTACCATCATCATCATTGTCCATGAAGTTCCTGCTAAAGAGTAAGTTTCCCTGGGGAAGGCAAAACTAATGGATCCTTTCCTGAATAGAGTTTTAATTAAGATAAAGGAGAAGGAGAAACTAGGAGACATAGGCAGTCTGCAAGCTGAGTCAGTTGAATAGGAAGCAACAGAATGTTAGCTCCAGAAAGGCTACTTTGCACCTCACAATGTCATTGTTTGGTTGATGTGGGAATTATGGGAAGCAAAGACTGGTAGAATTAACACTGGCTTGACTCCACTCAAGTCCCCGAATCACCTGACCAACAAGCTGTGGAGCCTTGGCAGGTTGCTTGACTTGTCCTCTAGCTCAAATCTCTCGTGAGATTCAAACTCAGGTGTGCACCTGAATGTTCCATAAGTGCCCCAAAAGCAAGATGTGCAAGCATGAGTTCATCTTCCTCTTCTCCTAATTTGCTCTTCCTATTCTTTGTATTAATGAGATGACAACACTGTCTGCCCAGGCATCAAGGTGGGATACATACAAGTCATCCTAGACCTGGCTGCAACACCTTCTCCAACACCTTATCCCTTATGCGGAGTGGGTCATCTGACTGGTTAAGCCCACGTGCTCTGCCTCCTTCACTGCTGCCAATGGTGAGGACTTTCTCAGTTAGAAGAAGCCCATCCATACTTCTTTCAGGAGACCTAGTCATGACGAGGTGGCTGGAGAGAAAGAAAAATGGCTCTTCTGTACACGTGGAAGAAAATGGCATTAAATACCTTCCTGAACTTTCACAATGACTTTGTGATTGTGCACTCTCTCTTATCTTGAAGTGACTTGAATGCGTTCCTGCCTATCAAAATTGGTTAAGGAAAAAAAAATCATTTTTCTCTACGGACATTTTACTAGGAGATGTTGAATGAAACCAGAATGGCAGGGTACAAGTCTAGTGAATATTTACATCGTGGAAAACTTCTTGCGTCTTTGAGAACCCAAAAACACACGTTAGAATATGTGGCAATGGTAATCTTCTTAATAATACCCCAATGAGCAGAAAGTTGTTTTAAATGAATCCATTGATATGAGAACCCAAAAGAACAAGGGAAGAAGGTATCTGAAAAGAATTAATCAATTTTCCCTACTCTTGAAATAGCCTTTTGTTTCCCAGAAACAGAGGGAAAAAAGCCAAATAGCAGGGAAATGGATCAGAAAGCACAATACTACTTCACGGTTTCTGTGCTGCTTTGAAAGATAGAAAAAAATCATTCATAATCTCATGTCCTTTTCTAATGTCTCACAGGAAGGCCTATGGGAAAAGAATAGAAGAAAAAGGAGGGTCATTGCCCTTGTTTGAAAAATGATTAAATTGTTGTGAAAGGGGAAAAAAAACCTCATCTTAATAATCCCAGAGAAATAGACTCTAAGTCAAATCAATTCAGTGTGGTTTGGGGTCATTCTAGCCCAGTCAAGGGAAAGGTTCAAAATAGCTTCTTGCAGTGAGGTCAATTTGTTTCAAAATCGTCCTGGATTTTGTGCACACACAGGCACATACTCACACACATATACACTCCCACCCGCTTCTTTATATTTTTATGTATTTGGGTATATAAAAGTGATATGTGTTTAAAATATATATGTTACTGGCATTCAAAATGCAAATTTTTGTCAGTCCCCCAACACAAATTAAATTCAGAATTAAGTTTGGATATTTGCCCAACTGTGCTAGGCATCTAATAAATGTGGTAAGTTTGCCAACAATTAAGTATAGAAGGCAGGAGTCTTTTGTTTTTTGTGTTCTCCCCAAATCCAGTGTCTGTGTCTATCCGTGTACGTGCACACATGATTCTTTCCCTTATGGTTTGCAATCATCCTACTCTATGCCTCTCAAAGGTATAGCTAGGAAAATGATCTGGGTTTGATCAATGCCATCCCAAGGCTGGAGTGTATTTAGAGCTCGTTGGTGTGTTTGATGAAACAAATGCTTAAGAGACTGTTTATTGAATGTCTGCAACATGTGAAGTATCTCCTCCATGATAATCCTACTAATTCAGTTTTTATCTATTTTTTAGGTGATGAATGAGGTTTAGTTGCTTTCTCACGATCACAGTGGACCTCCAAGTGACTAAACCAGAATTCAATTCCATGGTGTCAGACTTGAAAGCCCACAGTCTTTCTGTGGCTAGTGATGATAATAAGTGGTCAGAAACATCCATCACAGACTGAGTTTGAATCCTGCTCCTGCTGCTCTCTGGCTGTTTTACTTTTGGCAAATTACACAACCTCTGTGCTTCAGTGTTCTCATCTGGGACATGGGAATGATATTATTAAACTGCTTAATAAAATTGTTGAGAGGATTAAATCATACAATATGTATAAAATGCTCACCCCTCACATTGTAAGACCTCAATCTATTAACATATTGGTCACTGCCATTGCTATTCTATACTTTGGCAAAGGAGTAAGACTTGACTCACAGCATGCAGAGACACTAGCTTACCACCAGTCTGCCCCCAGGCTAGTTGGTTCATGGTAAAGAACAACTATTTGTAAATTAAAAGGACAAAACAAGACCCCTGGCTCTCCAGGCCAGACAGACATCCCAAAACAAAATAACAGGAACTGAGAGGCCATGCCAGGTAAGAGAAGCATGGTCATGTGTCCTTTTTGCTCCCTGAGAGAGGAAATAAGAGCACCTCCAGATGTACCTCCTGTTTGCACCTCTGCATCTGCCCTATAACTGGAGCAGGGACACTGTATATGGATAACTTCTACCATTGGCCATCTAAGAAGGACATTCATTCAGCAGAGTCTTCGGGCTTCAGGCTTGAAAACTACCCAAGTGAGACTTAGTCATTTTCAACCAGTTGGGACAGAGCAGGTCTGAATGCTTCATCTGTATGAATGAAGCTAATCAAGGCTAAGGTGGGAACTTCCCCCCATTCAAGCCAAGTCCCCTTTGTTGTTTAGCACATTTTTGGGGTTGCACTAGTGGCTGTGTCTCCCTAGTCTGCAAATTGCATACAAAATATAAAGCTCGCCCTTTTCCCTCTGCAGATCTCATGGTCTTCTGTTCACCCCACTGTTACCTCTCCTTTCCCCACATGCTTCTAAGAAGGGTGGGGACTGCCCCAGTATATGGAAGCACATCAGACTCATTCAGGATTTTAGGCTTTAGGCCTGCACTTTCGGCTCCAGAGCTGGCAAGCCCATGTTTATGTTCTAGATTACTTCGAAAAATCTGTGAACATGACCACAGTAAAATGACTTTTCACTTAGAATCACTTCATTCAAAATCATTCATATTTTTTTCTTTTGGGATATATAACTTATTTGATTCTAGTGTTCAAAATACACCTTCTCTGAAAGCCTCCCACCGTGGTGCCCGAGTGAGGGGCTTTCCACCTCACAACTGAGATTATAACGATGCACTTGTTCTCCACGAATTTGACTTTCCCAGGCTCATTTACAAAGTTACTCAACTGTGACTGGACCACTTAAATTGCCTAAAGGTATCAGCCATTTACCCCTAAGAACTATGTTCACATTACACAGAAATACAAATATAAACACGTTCTGCACCAGCAGTGTCACAGAGCTGTATTTTTTTAGTTGTGAATTATATCTGGTCTTGAGGAAGGGGAGGGAGATCAACAATGCTATATTCTGTAAAATAATTTTATAAGATATATTGGTCCTTCATTATTCAGAAGTGTCCTATGCAACTTTTATTTTGTTCTGGCAGGTTTTAGAAGCAAGCAATTCCCTGGATGCCTAAAAGTAATGTCTAGGTTTCTGTTTTTACATATTTAAGCTATGCATTTAGGTACAATTCAAGCATTCCAGGGTGTTAACGGTGTTTACAAAGGAAAGTGCCAGAGGCAAATTCAGGCAGTTCTTTAAATTAATAATGCTTTTGTTCACACTCCAATTTTTCCTTCCCAGTTCTGCTAGAATCAATGTGCATTATCCACATTTATTCAGGAGATAATGATGACAATTTCCATTTACACATTGCATTTTATCTGGAAGGCGCTCTCTCACACTGCACCGCTGTCTGCCACCTTCTGCATGGGAACAGAAAATGCAAACTGCGTCGTCATCACAGTCATTGGTCAGTGGGGAGTAGAAAAACCCAAAAGCAAACGCTGCACCAGAGGCAGAAAGAAAGGCAGGAGGGCCAGAATTAAATGTGACTATTGCTATGTTTGCTCAGAAGATGGGGGACCAGGGAGCAGAGGGTCTGCCAATGACTACACTGCATCTCTGTAGGATTAAGAGGGATAATGCAGCCAGTGGCTTGGAGCTAGACAGACCCACATTTAAGTGATCTGTGATTTTTTACTCAGGTGTTTTTAGGCAAATCAGCTGATCCCTTCGAAGCTTGATTTTTGCTCTCCAGTATTTACCATTCCTGATTATTACTAGTGTTGCCATAGTTACCATCACTGCTACCTATACAATTGGATCTGACAGGTGGTGCAGCCTGCTGAGGGTCCCTCTCTGCTCTTCTTCATCTGCCTGATCATAAGTCCCCACCAATAGTGAAGATCTTATGGTTTGTGCAAAAGAGGGAGGAATATTATCATTCAAGGCTCAAATTATAATGCCTGCTTATGGGACAAGGAGACCATCTGGTATTCAATGAGCATGGCTATAACACAAATACGTTAAACAGTAATCCTCAAATTTTAATGTGCATCAGTTATCTGGAGGGCTTCTTAAAATACAGATCGCAGGGCCCTGCTCTAGAATTTCTGATGCAGTAAGTTTGGGGACCCAATAATTTGTATTTCTAAGAAGATCCCAAATGCTGCTGATGCTGCTCATCTGAGAACTACTCCCTATCAGGTGGCTAATTATCACTTTGGAAACTGAGCCTAATCTCCCAGGCAGGGGTATCTAAACATTTTTTTTCCCCTCTGCCACACATTGGAAGAAGAATTGTTTTGGGCCACACATTAAATACACAAACACTAATGAAAATGGTTTAGCAAATAAAAAAGTTCCCTGCATACTTTTCATGATATCCACCTGTATAGCTAGCAAAAAAGATCCTCACAAAATCAGAGTGCAGCCTGTGGGCCTCAGGTTGGACAGCTCTGCTCCAAATGGTGTTTTGTATTTGGGGCCAGAGAGTCCAGAAGATGCTGGGGGCATAAAGGTGAAGTCAGGAATAGGGCGAGCACCTGCAGAAGGTGAAGATTGGGGAGCAGGGAAGGGGTGAAGACCTCGTGGCACCAATTTCACAGTTGTGCCTGGCCCAGGGTTTCTTGTCTTTCTCTTCTTCCTCCTGGCTTCCACTCTCTTTACAACTCTTACACCTGTGTATTTCCCATTCTTTCTAAGAAGTCATCTCCAGCCTTGAGAAATAAAGTCCTGAGTCCTCCAGCTGACTGAATGGACCACCTCTTGGTCTAGAGATGCCTTAAAAACTGAGTCCCTGGCCATGACAGGATGAGAGGTAAGACACGCCTCATTATACCCCCTCCCTTGCTAACCACCATCATCATTTCTTTTCTAATAGTTAAACCAAAACCAGTGCCTTGAAAAGACTCCACTGCTGACTTCTGGACTCCCCTCCCTTTTTGCAGTTTGGACATAACAACTGAGCAGCATTCCCTTCTGATAAGAGACCACTGACCATGGATTGGTTCTGGCTGGTTTCCAGAGGTGGCACACAGGATGCTTCTGTGTTCTCCTTTTCACTTTTTGACGTGCAGAACCTAAGTTTAATCCATTTTGATGTTAAGTCTGCACTGCAAAGTTAACATGGGACGTTAGGTGACATGCTTGTCTACTTATTATGCTTGTGTACATCCCCTCTTCGTGAATATTCATAGTCCTCCTATAACCTGTTGAATATGTACAGCTGACCCATTCAGCATAGATTTCTGTCTTACTCTTTTCTCCCTCAAAGAACCTGCTTCCAGTTTCTGCTGGAAGCTGTCCTTTCTAGCCTATGGAATGGCCATTTGCAACCCTTTATAAGAAAAAATGTTCTTCTCTCCAAACTTATGAATCTGGGGATTTTTCAGTTGACAGCTTGATGAACAGGCATGGAAATAATGTCTCAGGTAGTGAAAACAGCATGCTAAATGGCCTGAAAGTTGCATCCAAGTAGCTAAGAGCAATTCAACTTGGCTGGACCTTGGAATGAAAAGAAATAGCAGTTTGGGAGCCATTGTGGAATGACACAGGTTAAATTCAGATAACAAATTGGACTTGATCCTAAATACTATGAGAAGCTACTGAAGGGTATTTATTGGGGAATAACACTACTTGATTTGTAATTTAAGAGGCTCACTCTGTTTGCAGTGTGAGAAATTGGGTGGAAAGGCTGAAGCCTGGAGGCAGGCAGACCAGGGAAGGGGTTGTTATAGATGTTGAAGCACAAGATGATGGTGGCCTACCCTGGGGTGGAGCAACAGGGAGGGAAAGACTCCTTTAGTCACTATTTAATTGCAATAAAGTTCTTGAACCATCCATCATATATTCTGGTAGTTTATTCCGGGACTGTCATCTTCTTTTAGGAATCTGAGGGCCCCTGTATCAGAGTTTCTAATTCAGAGAGTCAGGTTAAGGTCTTAGAGTGTACATTTCAAACTAACTCCTGAGAAATGCTGATGCTGGTCCCGGGAGCAGACTTTCAGAACCACCGATTCATTCCTATCTTTCTATAAAGAGAATAATAGTTCTGGGCCTTTCCAGCCCTGATAGCATTCTCAGCTTTTGGTAACCAGCATCGCAGTGCTTAAACAAAACACTGATGCTACTCTATGACATCCTACCCTTTCAGGATCTGCATGAGCTCACCAAGCTCTCTGAGGCCCAACCAATTTGTCTGCATGAGCCACCAGCCTTGCTCTGGCTTTTCAAACAACTGCTCCCTCTCAGACTTCACTTGGCATCTACAGCAAATGGAATCTGCTCAGCCCCAAAAGATTCTAATTAACTCTCTCATGGTCAACTCCCTGAGTGAATGACTTGACTAATTCGGCATGCTTGCAATGTTTTATTTATTTAAAGATTCCAAACTCCTCTACCCTGCATGCCTACCTTACACAAGGATAGCCCAAAAAGCAATCATGAATTAAAGAAATGTTTCTTTATACCGTGAGTTGTTCCTCTGTTCTCTGACTCTTTCTATGTGCCTTTAACTCTCATAGATGGCTAATCTTTCCTGATTTCAGTTTTAGCAAAGGCCCTCCTTAAACATATCTTGATGATGGTAATAGAAAATAAAAATTAATTACAAGACTACTATCCTGGCCTGTTATGAAGAGCTTTTCCTTCCTTTGGAAGGATTGGTAGAGTATTTCAGAGGCTTCCTTCCTTCCTTCCTTCCTTCCTTCACACTTCCCTTCTTTTTCCTTTTATTTTCCTTGACCTAACCTTCCAGTCTCCATTTTTTTTTTTTCAGGTTTGAATTTCCTGCCACAAAGTTGCTGTGGTTACTGCATTCACTATAATGAATATACATGCTTCCTTTGAGCCCTCCAGACATGTGAAGGCTGCTACTATACCTTCAGCTCCCTGTTCTTGAGTGACTTGGCCACACAGTGACTTTAGGGCCAAAGAATGGATTCCTCAAAGTACTCCTCAGGCATTGATCAAAACACCAAAGAGAGGGGCAGGGAGGGAGCAGCAAAGGAAAATAAAATGTTAGTGCTCCTTTGTGCTGTACGGAAGTCAATGCTGGTTTACTAGTATCACTCAGAGGAGGAGGCGGGAATTCTAGAGGACAGGTGATTAAGAGGGAAATGTAGGGAAGGACGAGTTCAGAATTGAGCGGGAAAAATCCCCACACCACCCATTATGATGAAATCAAGTACTTAGCAAGAAGATGAATGAGCGATCTGAGAGTGAAACATTTCATATGAGCAGAAGACTGGATTCAAGAGTACTTCTAGTTAGAGGGATCACTCACTGAACTTAATACTGGTGGATTTCCTCAAGCGAGGTTATGAAACAAAATTACTTAGAGTCTAACTTTCCTGTTGATCTCATCATTAAAATTATTCTATAATGTAATTTTATAACATTAATATATTTAAATATGTGACAGAAATATATTTACTATATTCAAATATATAACAAAATATATTCACATATTAAATTATAAATATTATTTACATAAATTATATATAATATGTAATTATGTAATAGATTTAAATACGTTTATATCAGATAACTATGTTTATTGATGATTCTAAATTATATAAATTCTTTTAATAAGTTATATAAATCATTTTAATGAGTGAGGTGTGGATTTTTGATGAACAAGGGGTCAAATTGGTAGCTAGTCCTGACATGCTAGGCATTTTAGAGATTTGGATGGGATTTTACATTTCATGGTCTCTTTACTTTTGTTCCTATGATCTGATCCCCTTAACAGCTGATCCTTTCTTTCTGTCTACTCTGGATAGTGGTAAGAAGTATTTATTTCATACCTAGTAATCTCCTGTTTCCATATTTACAATGCTCAAATTTAATCTCCATATATTTTGTTTAATTTGCTTATAGATTTTCTTTTTAAATTTGGACTTCGCAAATTTGGAATCTGTGAATTTTAAGATAAGGTCCATTAAAAAAAATTCAACTAAAAAATGTCATCAAGATAGGATCATGAAATGTTTATACACTTACAGGAACCAAGTGACCTTGAGAACTTTAAACATTTCAGTTAAAAACACATTTCAATTTAAGGCAACACAACTACAATATATATGCTGAATATTTGCTGTAGTAATCAGAAATATTTTCTGTAAGGACCTAGGACACTGTATTTTGAGTCTAAATTTTAATTACTAATTACAAATAGTCTAGGCTATTTGAAGGAGATAAAAGCATTGGAAAGTGATTATTTTCCTCCTATGGATTTTGCTCCGTTCAGTCTGGCTGTTCCCTATAGTGTGTGAGTTGAGAGATTATTAAATACCATATTTAGCAGTTCTCATTTACAGCATTACACTTCACCAATAGGTGTCACTGTCTAACACATGATATATTCAAACATAAAAATATTCTTAAGCATGAATTTCAAGATTCTGTATTCCTAATGAATTCGGTACTTTATCAGTGTGGAAATATAGAAAGCTTGAGTGTTAGATTTCCATAGAACAAGGACTCCAGAGGCTGGTGAGGACAGGGAGAGAAAGCAAAGCACATTTAAGTTCTAGCATTTTAGCGATTTCAGCAACAAGTTGAGAGAGCTCATGAATGTTGAGCTCATTGGCACTAAGACAACTATCACCAGGCTGATGACATAAATACTTTTAATGATTGCTTCTTGAGCTTTAATTGCTATTTTTCCCCCTTTAATCAAGCCCTTCAATAATAGTGGAGAAATTAGTTATTTTAATTACATTCCAAGTGATGACCAGACTTCAGATGTTCAGAAAGGTTTTTTGAGGGGTAGGGGTGGTGGTTGTGGTTTTTGGTTAGTCGGTTTTATTTTAGGGTCAGGGTCTTGCTGTGCTGCCCAGGCCACAGCACAGAGGTTATTCACAGGTATGACCGTGGCACCCTACAGTCTCAAACTCCCACTTCAGCTTCTAGAGTAAGTATACTAAGGACCAGAAAGATGTTGATCCTGCTACACACAACTTGAAATTTTTCATATTTGTCAAGTATCAGTGGTGAAGTATGACATGTGTTACCTGATAAAGATTCGGCTTCCAACTCTTGACAAAGTAGGGATTAGAAAAGAGGAAGGGGATCGCTATTTGGTCAAATTCTCTTTAAGATCTGAAGGCTTGTGTAGTCTTTCTTTTTGGTGCAGAAACTAACTTTTTTATGATCTTAGTAAAACTCTTGGAAGTTTATTTTTCGTCAGCTGCCTTAAAAAATTATTATGGAAGTTTTGAACACATACAAGATTAGAGAGAATGATATACTTCCCTGTGCTAATCACACAGCTTCAACTATTACGAGCATATGGCCAGTCCCGTTTTATCTATTCTTTCTTCCCCATGTCTTACTGCTACCCTACTGGGTTATTATGAAGTAAATACTAGACATGCTGTCACTTTGCCCCTGTATATTACAGTATGCGTCTCTAAGAAATAAAGGCAGTATTTTAAAAACCATTTTATATCAAAAATATTAGTATTGTTTTCAATATGATCTAAGATGCTGTGAATGTTTTATTGACAGCATCTTAGATCATATTGATAACAATACTAATATTTTAACATGTATAGTTAAATAACATAACAGTTATAGTTATATAACATATAACATTTTTAACAATGTCTTAATAATTGTTACATAATAAAACTGTAATATTTTAACATATATAGTTATACAACATATAAAATTTTTAACAATGCTTTACTATTCTATAAATACTGTTTTTTTTTCAATTGGCTTATTGAATTAGAATTCAAATTGCATTTGGTTGACAAGTTTAATAGAAACATTTTATCTGGTAATAGCTTTCCTCACTCTCTTTTTCAATGCCATTTTTTTATTGAAGCTGCCAGATTTTGTATTCCCGAGAATATCTTGCACTCTAGGGTTGGCCTGTTTAGATCCCTGTGATAACATTTGGCATGTTCATATATCCTCTGTGTATTTTTTATAAACTGGAAGTTATATCTAGATGTCTGATCATATTCAAGTTCAATTTCCTTTTTTTGTTGTTGTTGTTGCACTTTGGCCAGGGCTGAGTTTGAACTCGCCACCCTCGGTATATGGGGCCAGCACCCTACTCACTGAGCCACAGGCACCACCCTAAGTTCAATTTTTTTTGACAAAAAACTTTCCTAAGTGATGCCATGTACTCACTATTGTATTATATCAGAGGCATATGATGCTGACACACATTCTCCCTCTCTTTACTATATATTTTTTTTTACTTTATTTTTTGTAATGTTAAAATTTGCTGAAGGGGTCTGGTATTATCTGCTTTATCCATACATCAATCCTCAAATAGCTTTAGCAATTATGATGACCATTGTATAGACCTATCATTTCATTAGGGGTTAACAAGGGAGATATTCTAATTCTATCATTCTTTTTGAGGTTACTAAGTAAAATTCTTCAAGAATTCTTCCTCATCAGCTAGTTGACCACTTTAGAATATAGTTCATATAGGAAAGGCAGGATAAATGCTTGACTTCTAACCTCTCTTTATTTACTAGATTGAGGAAGACATCGATGCCTTAGCAACCTTCATATGAGACTAATAAGGTATTTGTATAAGAATATTATTATGATATGACCTCATTGATTTTTAAAATTTCACAATATTAATTAAGGTGGTATAAATGTTTTTATTATGTGTATATCTTCTATAATGCTTAAGACAGGGCTTTTGGTGTGCCCATCCCCAGAATAGTGATCATTGTACACAGTAGGTCAGTTTTTACCTGTATTTATTCTCTGGCCCTCCCCCACCTTGGTTTCTCATGTACTTTATATTTCTTTGTGCCTGTATGTATTCATTTATTAGCTTCCACTTATTAGTGAGAACATATGGTGTTTGATTTTCCATTCCTGAGATATCTAACTTAGGATAACAGTCTCCAGTTCTCACCACATTGCTACAAATAACATTTTCTTTTTATGGCTGAGTAGTACTCCGAGGTATATACATATACCACATTCTCTTTATCCACTTAGGAGCTGAAGAGCACTTAGATTGATTCCACATCTTTGCAATTAGGAATTGTGCTGCACGTTCTTCTGTGCTTGTAGCACAGTGGTTACAGCACCAGCCACATACACTGAAGTTGGCAGGTTCAAATCCAGCACAGGCCAGCTAGACAACAATGACAACTGCAACAAAAAATTAGCCAGGTATTGTGGCAGGCGCCTGTAGTCCCAGCTACTTGGGAAGCTGAGGCAAGATAATCGCTTAAGGACAAGAGTTGGCGGTTGCTGCGAGCATTCTGAGGGTGACATAGTGAGACTCTGTCTCAGGAAAAAAAAAAAAAGAAAAGAACTGTGCGGCAAAAAATATTTGAGTGCATGTATCTTTTTGATAAGATGGCTTCATTTCTTTTGAGTAGATACTCAGAAATGGCATTGTTGGATCAAATGGTAAGTCTACATGTATTTCTTTGAGGAATTGATACTATTTTCTATAGAGGTTGTACTAATTTGCAGCCCCACTGACAGTGTTTAAAGATTCTTTTTTTTTCCTACATGCACATAAGGAGCTATTGTTTTTCGACTTTTTAACAATGGCCATTCTGATAGGCTAAGGTGGTATCTTATTGTGGTTTTATTAACTAATTTGAATTTCTGCGATGATTAGTGGTGTTGAACATTTTTTCATATTTTGGCCATTTGTCTATCTTTTGAAAATATTCTGTTTGTGTTCTTTTCCTACTTCTTGATGTAGTTTTTTTTTCTTGCTAGTTTGTTTGAGTTCTTTATAGATTGTGCATAGCAGTTCTTTGTTGGATATATAGTTTGTGAATATTTTCTTCCCTTCTGCAGGTTGTTCATTCAGTCAGTTAATTATTTCCCCTGCTATGCAGAAGCTTTTAATTTAACTAAATCCCATTCATTTATTTTTATTACAGCTATATTTGCCCTTGGGGTCTTAGTCATAAATTCTTTGCCAATGTCTAAAAGAGTTTTCCTTTATTTTATTCTATAATTTTTAGGTGTCATGACTTAAACTTAAGTCTTTAATTCATCTTGAATTAATTTTTGTATATGGAGTGAGATAGGGATCCTGTTTCATTCATCCGCATGTGATTATCCAATTTTCCCAGCACTGTTTATTGAATAGGGCTTTCTTTCCCCAGTGTATGTTGTTGTCTGCTTTGTGAATGATTAGCTAGTTTTAGGTGGATGGTTTTACTTCTGGGTTCTCTATTCTGTTCTATTGGTCTATGTCTCTGCCTTTATGCCAGTACCATGCTGTTTTGTTTACTATGGTCTTATACTGTGATTTAGAGTCAGGCAATGTGATGCCTCTTGATTTGTTCTTTTTGCTTAAGATTGCTTTGGCTGTTCATGCTCTTTTTTGGTTCCAGATGAAGCTTAGAATTGTCTTCTCTAAACATCTCAACTATGATACTGGTATTTTTATGGGGATTGCATTGAATCTGTCAATCACTTTGACATTTTAGTGCTATTGATTCTACCAGTCCATGACCAAGAGATGTTTTTCAATTTGTGTGTGTCCACTACAATTTCTTTCATCAGTGTTTTGTAGTTCTCATTGTGTAGAGGTCTTTAACCTCTTTGTTAAGTACATACTTAGGTATTTTATTTTCTTTGTAGCTATTGCCAATAGTATGAGTACTTCAGTTGACCTTCAGCTTGAATGTTTTTAATATATAGACATGCTACTGATTTTTGCATGTTGATTTGGTCACCTGAGAGTTTGCTGAATTTATTGATCAATTCCAGAAGTCATTTGATGGAGTCTTTAGGATTTTCTAAATACAAGATTATATCATCATCAAACAAGAATAATTTGACCTTCTTTTTCCTGATTTGGATGCCCTTTATTTCATTCACTTGCCTGATTTCTCTGGCCAAGACTCTAAATAGCATTTAGAATAGAAGCAGTGATAGTGGGCACCGTTGTCTTGTTCCTGTTCTCAGAGAGAATGCTTTCAACTTTTCCCTGTTCAGTATGATGTTGACTCTGATTTTGTCAAATATAGTTTTTATAATTTTGAGGTATGGTCTTTCTATAGCTATTTTTTGGGGGGGAATTTATCATAAAAAGGCTAGATGTTATTGAATAGTTTTTCTGCACCTATTGAGATGATTATGTGGTCTTCGTGTTTCTGTTTCCATGGTGAATCATGTTTATTGATTTTCACATGTTAAACAATCCTTGTATCTCTGGGATGAAACACACTTGAGCATGGTAAATTATCTTTTTGATGTGCTGGTGAATTTAATTTCCTAGTATTTTGTTGAGGATATTTACATCTATGTTCATAAGGGATATTGGTCTGTTGTTTTCTTTTTTTGTCACGTCCTTTCCTTACTTTGGTATCATGGTAATATTGGCTTCTTAAAATGAAATAGGGAGGATTCCTTCCCTTTTGTTGTTGTGGAATCGTTTCTATAAGATGCTACCAGTTCTTTGTAGGTCTGAAAGAATTTGGCTGCAAAGCCATCTGGTTTGGAGAGCTTTTTATGGTTGGGAGATTTTTTTATTAAGACTTCATCTCACTGCTAATTATTGGTCTGTTCAGGGTTTCTATTTCTTCCTGATTCAAGATTAGGAGGTTGTGTTTTTCCAAGAATTTATCCATTTCCTCTAGGTTTTCTCATTTGTTTGAATAGTGGTTTTTGCAGTATTCATGATGACTTTTTTTTTTAATTTCTGTGGTATCAGTTGTAATGTTTGTCTTTTCATTTCTGATTGAGGTTATGTGAATCCCTTCTCTTTTATTTCTGGCCAATCTAGCTCATTTTCTATCAATTTTGTTAAGGTTTTCAAAGAACCAACTTTTTGTTCCACTGACCCTTTTTGTTGTTGTTTTTGTTTTTGTTTTCCATTTATTTCATTTATTTCTTCTCTGAGCTTTGTTATTTCTTTTCTTCTGTGTGGTTTGGATTTGGCTGGTTCTCTTTCTATTCCTTGATGTGTGAAATTAGGCTGTTAATGTGTGATCTTTTCATGTTTTTGATGTGGGCATTTAAAGCTATGAACCTTCCCTTTAGAGCTGCTTTTGCTGTATCACACATATTCTGAAAACTTGTGCCCCTCTGTTATTCAGTTCAAGAAATCTTTTTCTTTCTATCTTTGTTTCATTATTGACCCCAAATCATTGAGCATCCTTGTATTTAATTTCCACAACTTTGTGTAGAATTGAATGTTTCTCTTGGAGTTGATTTCTAGTTTTATTCCACTATAGTCTGAAAAGATATATGATATGATTTCTTTTTTTTTTAATTTGATGATAGTGTGTGGCCTAAGATATGACAATCTTGGAAAATGCCCTATGTGCTGATGAAAAAAATGTATATTTAGTAGTTTTTTCATAAAATGTTCTGTAAATGTCTGTTATGTCCATTTCTTCTAGAGTCCTGTTTAAGTTCAGTGTTTCTTTATTCATTTTCTGCTTCAATGATTTGTTCAGTACTGTCAGGGGAGTGTTGAAGTGTCTGACTATTAAGATGCTATTGTTCATTTCTTTAGTTAGATCTAGAAGAATTTGCTACAGGAAACTAGTAACTTCTGTGTTAGGTGCATATATAGTTAGGATTATTATATCTTCCTGTTGAATTGCTTTCTTTCCCGTTATATAATGACCATCTTTGTCTTTCTTTTTTTTTTTTTAACCATTGTTAATTTAAAGTCTATTTTATCTCTTATGAGAATGGCTATACCTGCTCACTTCTGTTTTCGATTTGCATGGAATATTTTTTTCCATTCCTTTACCTTAAGTCTGTGTGAGTCCTTGTGGGTTAGATGTATTTCCTGGAGACAGTTGATACTTGGGTTGTGTTTTTTCATCTATTCACCTAGTCTATATATTTTAAGGAGGGCATTCAGACCATTTATGTTGAGAGTATTGCTAAGTGAGATGCTTTGTGTTCATCACATTGGATGATACCTTTTCATTTTGTTTTCCCTCTTGTGCTATTGTTTTATGATGGCTGTAAGGTATAACATTTGGGAGTTTTTACACAGGTTGGTGTCTAATGTGCTGTTTTATGTACAATAAATTTTAAGCACTTCCTGCAGGGTAGATTTAGTAGTGACAAATTCCCTTAATGTTTGCTTGTCTGGGGAAGATTATTTCTCCTTCATTTATGAAACTTAGTTTGGCAGGATCAAAAATTCTTGGTTATTTAAGAAGACTAAATATAGGACATAATTCTTTTCTAGCCTATGAAGTTTCTCTTGAGAAGTCTGCTATTAGTCTGATGGGTTTTCTTCTGTATGTTACTTGATGTTTTCGCCTCCTGGCTTGTAAGATGTCTTCCTTTTTGTTGACTTTGGCCAGTTTGAAGATTATATGCTTTGGGGATTCCCTTTTTGCAATGAATCTCCCAGATATTCATTCAACTTCTTGTATTTAGATGTCTAAATCTCTAGTAAAAACAGCAAAGTTTTCCTCAATTATTCCCTGAAATTAGTTTTCCAGGCATTGTGCTTTTTCTTCTTCACCCTCAGGGATGCCTATGATTCTTGTATTTGGTTGTTTTACATAATCCCGTGTTTCTCATAGACTTTTTTGGGTTCCTTTTGATTCATAGTTCTTTATTTTTAACAAACTGAGTTAATTTGAAGGAGTTGTCTTCAAGCTCTGAAATTCTTTCTTCTGCTTGCTTACTCTGTTTTTAAAACTTTCCACTGTGGTTTGTTTTTCCCTAAATAAATTTTTCCTTTGCAGAAGTTCTATTTGTTTTAAAAAATATATCTATGTCTTTGATAATTTTTTTATTCATTTTATTTTATTCACTTATTTTATTCATTTGAATTGTTTTTCTGACTTCTTTGAGTTGGTTTTCCATTTTCTCTTGGATCTAACTGAGGTTCCTTGCAATCCATATTTGGAATTTTTTATCTGTCATTTCAGTATTCCTGTTTTGGATAGGATCCATTGCTAAAGGGCTGGTGTGCTCCTTTGGTGGTGCTCTTTCACTCTGAATTTTTATACTCCTAGGGTCTTTTCAATGATTCCTTCTCATCTGGAGCAGCTGTTGCTCCTTGTTTTAGGATTTTTTTTTTGGTTTAGATGAGGGCTTCCCACCCCCTACTCTTAAGAGAGAGTACGTAGCATATGTTGGGTTAGGACCTTTGGCTTTGCTTGTTGGTGCTTTCTTGGTCTCTAGGTTCTGGATGGCACCTGGTTCTAGATATCCTTAACGTGGTGGTTTTCTTTATCGGTAGTTATTTGCAGGCTGTTGCAGTGGTGTACTATGTGCTTGGGCAGATTTCCTGTCTCTTGTTGACAAGGGACGGTTGAGGAGGTCTTTGAAGCCCTTTCTCTTTTTAGACCCCTGTGGACTTAAGCATGTGAATTATATTGGCATACCCATTTTAATCTCTGAGACATAGATGGTGCTTTAGGGTATCAGCCACACCCTGTATGACTGAATCAGTAAGTGCTGTAATGGACTGTACAAATTGCCCTCTCTGCCAGCAGGTGGTATTTGCAAGAAGAAGTCAGCTGCAGTGGGTGTTTTAGGACCTGTGACTGGCTCTAGTCCATCAGTAGAATCACTCGAATGTCTTAGGCGATGGGAAAGGCCCTGAAGCAGATGAGGGTGGAGGAGTGAGGCTGGATGGAAATGAATTGGGTGAGCCAACATTCCGGCTCCACAAATGTGGCCATAAGAGCTGCCTCAGCAGTTAAGAGTCAGCTCTCAGCCACTGGGGAAAAGTCACTGGGGAGGGAATGAAGCAACCTCAACATGCCAGAAAGTCTGCTTTTCAGGGCAGGGGCCATCTGGGATTCACAGGCTTGCCTTTGGGAGTGGATTTTGCTCTTCTCCATCTTCTCTTGCTCTGCAGATCTCCTTCCAGATCTAGATGCATGCAAAAGCCCAAATCAGCTGAGCTCAGTAGTAATGGTGCTGCAGGCTTGGAGCCTCTCTGCCTAAGATCTTACCCCAGACCCAAGCAATGCTTTTGTGTGGGGATGGTGGTGCTCAAGTGTGCCATGGCTTTTGACCCATCCTGCACTCTTTTTTTCCCTGCCCATGTGGGCTTTCTAGCCTTCCAAGATTAGTTCACCAATTTCCCCTCCATGCCTCAAGCCATATGACCAAGTCCTAGGAGTACATGATCTGGCCAGAAGGCTTGTCCTTTGACTGTGCCAGAGAGAAGTATGCTGATCCCAAGTTGCGTAGAGATGCTCAAGCAGGCTTAATGTCCCTCCACTTCAGGGTATACCCTGCTCTGCTAGAGCAGTCAGGAGAGCAGCCCTGGGAATGGACAGTGGGTGGGGAACCCACCTTTTAAATTAAATTAAATTCAGTACTTTTGAGCTTCCCTTGGTCTACTGCAGGTCTGTAAGAGGAAAGATGTGAATTCCATTCTCTGTTTGAACCTTGATGTAGCGATGACTGGATGTGCCAACAAAGGGGAAGCAGCCACTCCTGAGAGCCTAGGTGCAATCATTCCTTGGGCTACCTGTGCTACTCAACAGCAGTGGATGGGAGAGGGGAGGGGAGGGGAGGAAAAACCTTGAATAGAGAAGAACAGGAACTCTGGTGATCTCTATATCTACAGAAGGCAGTCCACCAGAATGCCCAAGCTTTGAGATCACACAGATCACTGGGGACCACCAGCCTCTGTGCCTCCCATGTCTGGACAGTAGTTGGAAAATGTTTATGTGGTGACCAGTGACATGAAAACTAAAGCCAAAGATGCACATGGGTGGAGAAACAGTATGGTACCCACTGTCTCAGCTCCAGTCTGTGTGAAAGGCAGTGACTCTGAGCCCTTCATTTCCAAGAAGCTCCCAGTTCACTGGCAGCAGCAGCTTTTGTGTTCATCAGGGTAGAAACGCTCTCCAGCAGCTGAGGAGCCTGCTGAGTTCCAGAGGTATGAGGGAAAGAGAAACAACCCCCCACCTACCTTCTCTATGGGTCTCCGCGTTTCTCAGGGTTTGATCTCTGCCAGTATCTTGCTCCTTCTTATTCTGCTCCACAAATTCCTCCTGTGGAATCTCGGTAGGTTCTGGTATTTCTTCCTCAGAATTACACCTGAGTTGTGTGTGTGTTTTTTTCATCTAAAACTTTTCCTTCTTTCTGAGACGATCTGGTGACTAATGTCTCCAGTCAGCTATTGTTCCATACCCTCTCATAGATTTTTAAAAAAACATTATTTAATGTGTTTTAAGTTATTGTAGCTATTATACTTTTTGGTACAGAAGCTATCTCATCTTGGCCAGTGGAAGTCGCTTTAACTTGGCTCTCATTATCTCTTCATATGACCACAGTGAACGTGAATAGGTCTTTTGTTTTCTTGTTTGTGTAGATGTTCCAGGTTCATATTGTGAACTGACTATACCAGACCTGGAATCAACCACCTCTCCAAGGATATTAGTTTCGTGTGTGCGTGTGTGCTTGGAAATGGTTTGCAGAAGTTGTAATATTTCCTTTCAACCATGCTTTAGACTTATATTGAATCTAGTTCTGGGAAAATTAAATTCATGATATATAGTTTGAATTTGGAGAGAAATATTTATGTAATTTTTCAGTTACTATTGTGTGAGGTGAAATTATTGCTAACCATCAGTGTATAAATTACTTTTATGGTTACTGTAAAAAGAGGTTCATAATGTATGGAACTTGAAGCTGTTCTCTGAAAAATTCTTAACCATCATCAAACATGTTTAATAGTTAGTGGAGTAGTCAGTTCTTATCAACGCCTCATCAAAATGGAAGTGCTCCTTTGATAATTCTGTGTATATAAATTAAAAAATATCATACATTTAAAAAATTTACAGTAACCATACAAAATTAATTTTATATGAATTCTTTTGTTTTTAGGACACAAATTTATAATAGGACTACAAAAAAAATCTATTTTTGTGAGGTTGGATGTATTATGCATTCCAGTTACCCATAACAAAAATTTTAACTTAATCATTTTAGAAAAGATTAAATTATTCATCTATTATCTTCAGTAGAAAGTAATATTATAAAATTATTTTTACATGAAGAAGTAATAAAAAAATAGTTATCTCTAGTACTCGATTGTATTCCATATATCTATATCTGTATTTTTTGTGCTGGTACCATGCTTTTTGATCACTGTAGACTTGTGGTATAACCTGAAGACTGGTAATGTGATGCTTCCAAACTTGTTTTTATTTCTTAAAATTGCATTGGCTATTCAGGTTTTCTCCTGGTGAAATGAAGTGCTATGTTTTTCAAGTTCTTTAAAACTTGGTGTTGGTGCTTATTGCTTTAAACCTGTAGATCTTTTGGGATGGTATTACCATTTGATTTTTGATAAACCGAACAAAAGCATACACTTGGGAAAAGAATCTTGATTTAATATATGGTGCTGGGAGAACTGGTTAGCCACATGTAGAAGACTGAAGCTGGACTCACATCTCACACCACTTAAAAAAATTGACTCTTGCTGGATAAAGGACTTAAATTTAAGACACTAAACAATAAACATTTTAGAAGAGTATGGGAAAAACTCTTGACACTATCAACCTGAGAAATGTATTTATGAAGACTCTACTTGGCAACTGCAGAAACACAAAAAAGAAATAAATGGAACATGATAAAGCTAAAAAACTTCTGCACAGCTAGGGGTACAACAATTAAACAAATAGGCAATCTTCAGAATGGGAGAAGATATTTGCATGCTATGAATGTGACAAAGGGCTGATAACTTGAATCTATGGAAAACTCAACTAATCAACAAGAAAAGAGCAAAAAATCCCATTTATAAGTGGGCAAGAGACTTGAACAAAAACTTCTCTGAAGATGACAAAAAAATGGTAACAAACACATGAAAAAATGCTCATAGTCCCTAAATGTCAGAAAAATGCAAATCAAAACCACTTGGAGATATTACCTAACCCCAGTGAGAATAGCCCACATCACAAAATCCCAAAGCTGCAGATGGGGCATGGATGTGGAGAAAAAGGAACACTTTTACACTGCTGGTGGGATTTCAAACTAATACAACCTCTGTGGAAAGAAGTATAGAGAATATTCAAAGAGTTGAAAGTGAATCTTTCATTTGATCCTGCAATCCCATTTCTAGGTATCTACCCAGAAGGAAAAAAAAAATCATTTTACCATAAAGACATTTGCATGTTTATTGCAGCCCGTAATTGCCAAGATGTGGAATCAACTCAAGTACCCATCGATCCATGATTGGATTAATAACCTTTGGTTTAATATATGCCATGGAATACTAGTCAGCCATAAAAAGGACAGAGACTTTATATCTTTTGTATTTTCCTGGATGGAGTTGAAGCTCATTCTTCCTAGTAAAATATGACAAGAATGGAAAAGTAAGTATCCAATGTACTAAATACTAATATGAAACCAATAGATAAACAAATAAATGCCCACAAGAGAGAAAAACACAATTGTAAACAAGTAGGAGAAGGAGGAAGGAAGGAAAGTAGAAAGGGGAGGGGTGAGGGTGATGAGTAAGCTCTCACCGAAGGTGCACAATGTAAGGGGATACAGCACACCCTCTGGGTAAAGGGCTCAACTACAGCCTGAACTTTACCTAAGAAACAGACAATGTAACCTAATCATCTGTACTGCATATTAATCTGAAATAAATAAATAAATTATAGTCAGAACAGTAGAGAAGGAACATAAAAATATCTCAGTTAATTATTAAGGATATGGTTTTTTTAAAAAAAATTCTGTGATAATTGAGTATTTGTCAAGATTTAAGATTTTTTATTTATTGTGATTTATTAATCTTACAAATATACACTTCTACACCTAATTTTGCATTTTTGTATTTTTAAATTTATATGTTATTTTTGAAGCAGGCCCCATAGGTTGTAGAAATCTCAGATCCTACACAATTGGAGCTGCTAGGTGCTGGTTGTTCTTCATTTAACCCCTCCACACCCCTAGTCTGTGCCTGACTACCTCTATAGATTGCCTCAGCTGGGCTTACTTGCTCTTTGGCTCCATGAGGAGAGAAATGTTGGGGTCCTCATTCCTTTTGTTTCTTTTTTGTCTTTCACACATAGTTGTAGCAGGGAACATAGTCCTCTGAGACCTCAGGACTTGGTGCAAGCCTCCTACTCCATGTTTGCAGCTCTTACAGGGCTTTGATAACACCACTTTCTCCCCTTTTCTCTTTTGATATATTCCCAAGATGCCTCATCATCCTGTTATTTTCTTAATCCTGTTCCAGACTTCAGTATATAGTTCTAGCATTAAATTTAATTTTAGTCAAAAAAGTGTGTTATTTCTCTCTTGGGACTGATGCAGATATTGATATTAATTCCAAGTAGAGAAGGCTGGGATGGGGAATCAGCTAAAGCTTTTGGCTCCTTTGATATTTGCGATACTTCAGCTTGCATATTTCCATCACATCTGAGAGGTTTGCTGTGTTTGGACCCTGTTTAGGGCAGAGGACTGTTTGGCAAGGAAAGAATTTCTGATGGTTAGGTTTTAGGCTGCATTGGGATACCATATATCCCCCCATCCTTTTCTGAGTGCATGGCTTCTCCCTGGAGTGTCACCACTGGACAGCATGTGAGTGTTTGAAACACTCCAGGATACTTGTGTCCAATCCTCCTTGCAGTGTTTGCAATTATTCCCTTTTTGCATCTTGCTGCACACATAGGTACACTCCTCTCTTCCTTTCTCCTCTAATATCTCTAGTATAGTATCTGCCACCAGTTTAGGCCTTTAGTTTATATAAGAAGAGCTTATGGTTTCAAGTAATTTATGATTTTCAACTTGCAAAAATCCCCAAGGTAAAATTTTGAGGATCTGAATAAAATGAGTAAAAGAAAAATTATAGAGAGAATCATACAAATTAAAATCATAGCCCCCCAGACCATCCAAAATTATTACAAGGTGTTTATTAGTGTTCTACAAGCTGTTTCATGGAGCCTACATGGGGCAGGTTTTGGTGTGCTTATTTTTAGATCCATACTTCATCTTTCTCTGCCTTGTTCTCTATTATAAGAAACTATATTTATCAGGCCCCTAGTCCTCTAACATCTGTGTGGGGTTGGCCAATGGGATGCACTGGTGTAGAGAGTACATAAAGAAAGAGAGAAGCCAGAATCCTCTTTCTGTCTTTTCTGCTGTTGGAGACATCTTTGGCTACCTTTCTGCCTCTTCTATTAGTCTAGATCTTTCTAGAAGCATCTCCTTTATGGTCCCGCTAGACAGGCCCAGGATGGGTCCAACTTCTAGTCAGTGACTGCAGCTCCTGGATTTGGGAGTGCAGCCTTTTTCCTATCTTCCTCCAGCCATAGGTAGGTAGAAGCTTTTGGTGGCTGTTAATCTCTAGGATGTCTCACTCCTCCCTTCTGGCTCCTTAGTTCTTTCACCACCTATATAATCATTTACCTAGATCAAATTCTTTCTATTTTAAATATCTATAGTCATTTTTATGTTCTTATTCAAATAATACATCATGTTTCTGCCCAATGCAATAATTTGTCCTCAGCTGAGACCCCATGTTTGTCAGAGATTGTCCATAAAAGATAGAAACCCAACCAATCTAGTTAAAATATTTATTGATGTATATAGATCTCATGAAATCCAAGATTTATTGAATATACACAGAATATAAAATCTGTTTGATTCTCAATTCTGGGTAGACTTAACCCTCAGATAATAATGTGGATAGGATCGAACTAATTCAGAACCTGACTATTTTATTATAGTTTCAGTTCAACTCATACAAGCCTCCTGGAGAAAACTCATTTCTCTTTACAGTCCATGGTTAGTTTCAAACAGTGATCTTGAAAAGGAGGAAAATGTCATTATGTAACTACATGATTTACTATCCAAGTAATAGGTCAAGAGTAGCCAGAAGATTCTCCACAATACAGGTTGTATTAACTCTTAAATTTCAAATTCTTTTGCTTGCTGACTTGTTTTATGCAATATAACTTACTTCTCCTATACTTCTTTTCAGACCTCTTATTTTTAATTTTAATTTTCCTTTATTTCCATTTACTTTTTAAAAATTAGAGAATCTCTAACATGGGGAAAGATTCCTGTGGCTGAGACAAAGAGGAACAGGTCATGCACAGATTTTTGGTCAAACCTCAGCAATAATTGTGGGGTGTCATTTCATGTAGGCATTCTGAAGTTTTCACCTTACTAATTTTGGTATATTTCTATAAGACAGTGATTCTCAGCCTTCCTAATGCCACAACTTTTAATACGGTCCAAAGGGATCACAACCCACAGGTTGAGAAGCACTGCTATAGGATATTAGTGACTCAAAAATGCTTCTCCAGTTTCACTAACTATATATAGTAGAACCTCTGTCAGTGACCATGCAGGGACTGTAACAAACTCACCAACACATGGAGATGGTCAACATAAGGAACTAGGCCAACTATGCTGATACGTACAGGTAGTGTACGTCTGCTCTATGAAAATTATGTAAATTTGAGGAGTGGCCAATGTTGGGAGGTGGTCAACTATGGAGATTCTACTGTGGTTTTCATTTCAGTGCCCCACCAGGAACGTGTCTTGGGTCGGGTCCCATCTGCCTCCTGTTCTGTCTCTTAATTTAATATGATTAAATGATAGTAAACCTAGCTTCAAAGGTGTGGGAAGGGAGATCTCTATGCTAACCACTCTTCACATCTATTTATTTATATACAGTTGTTAAGACATTTGAACATGACCTTTCTTTTTGGTACAGATTAATATGAGGGTACAAATGTTTAGGTTACATTTTTTTTAATTCTAAGGTAAAGTTCAAGTTGTAGTTGAGTCCTTCACCCAGGGAGCGTATACAGCATTTTACCTAATTGTTCTCCTCCAAATCATGAGTATTAGTTTTTCTTCTCTTTTAAGAAGCAAAAATAACAGTACCGACACTGGTCATTGCCACAAGATGAGAATTAAGTTTTTTAATAAAAATGAGAATGATTACAAAGAAGTACTGTACACTTCAGAGAATGTATAATCTCAATTTTTGAAGAACTTGGCTAACTGAACAACTTATTGAACACCCCCCTTTTCTTCACCCTATTGCATAGATTAGTCTAAGTTTGTTGTCCAGAATGTTGCCAAGAAAAGCAGTCTAGAAGTGGTTACTTCTGAGGGGTTGACCTATAGATTTACAATCCTTGAACCCAGAATATCTACTTTGGGGTTTGTTTGGGTTTCTTTTGTGGTTATCTAGAACTAGAAGTCTGCTAATCAAAATTCCTACTGGTTATTCCATATGTGTTATATAATAGCACAGCCAATCACTGGTGAACAAGGTAAGGGTACTGAGGTCTACCAATGGTCAAATCGTAGGTAGCAGAAAAGATCTGAAAATAGCTGTATCTGAACTTCAATCAGGGTCACGAATGGACCAGGTACCCAGGCACTAGTGATGAACAAAGAATGAGGGTCTCAGAGAAGGAAGATTTCATGATTCCAGCTTTTGTTGAGATACTTTCTTCATATTTCTTTAGATGGAGAATGAAAACTGCCTTCTAGATTGTATTTATCACAGAAAAAACACCATCCTAAATATTTATAATGGCAATGCAATCTTGTTTGTGTAGTAAATAGTTGAATAAATACTGACAGGACATTATATAATAAGTAAAATGTTACGTATTTGTATATGTGTAATTTGTTTCTCTAGAAGGAGTTTGTAAGGGCAAGAAGGAAAGAAATCTTTTCTACATGAGACTTTATAGAGCAGGGTCCCTTCCTTACGTATCACTCCCACTGAAAATATTGGGGCTAAACTGAACAGAGACAAGTTTGGGAGTACCCCAGAGAGAATATGGCTGCGGGGTAGCTTATTTCAGACTGAGCACGTCGCGTCACACGTAGGAATCAAGTTTCCATTGGAGCTAGTGGCTAGAAATAGCTGTAAGTTGTAGCAAGAGAATGTAATATTGTATGCTATTTATGTTTAAGATTGGCCACACATAAAGTTGTTAGCAATGTGTCATGCCCAAAAGAACTTAGCTTGATCAAGTAACAGCTGTATGACGGACCTTAAACTAGGCATAATGTATTTTGTTTCCTGTTTCCTCTTTTGTAAATAGGGATGGGTATAACTCTTGGTGTGTTTTTGTGAGTATTGGATGAGTTAGTTCATGAAAAACACTTGGAAAAAGCATTCAATAAATATTAGCTAATGTTATGAATTATTGACATTAGTAATAATTACATAAATAATTTCACTAAAATAAAAGCTGATATGAAATAAAAACTACTGGCTATACTGAACATGATATACTGGATATGGGTTTGGAAGCATGGCTTCTGAAAATTATGCTTCAAGTGAGTTTTATAATTTTAGAACTGGAATGTGTGCAAGTGATTATTAGGTTATCTTATTTGATTCCCTCAATTTATATAAAGAAATTGAGGCCAGGACATTCTTGCTCAAGATCACATAGTTATGTGGTGGCAGCATACATCCTACTTTATTTCTTCTCTTAAGTAAACTTGGCCTTTCATTTCTCCATGTGGAAATCAAACTGTTGAATTACATTAATTTTGCTCCAAATTCAATTGACATATAGATTCTTTAACAGCTCAATTCATTACATTAATGAACAGATGTTTATGTCTAAAGACATCTGAATACATGCATATTCTATAACACAGCAACTCCACTCCTAGGTATGTACCCAATGGAAATGTGTGTACCAAAAGATACAAAGCAGGATTTTTGTAAGAGCACCATTTGTATTTTAGACCCAACTTGGAAATGACCTAAATGCCTGGCAACAGTTACATGGGTAAATAATCTGGTACAGTCATACAATGCAATGTGAGTCAGCAAGGTGAGTAAGTGAACTACAGCTACACATAATATCAGTGAATCTCACCAGCACAGTGTGTGCGTCACATGCAAAACAACTCTGTTGTGTGAGTCTATGTCCATAGAGTTCCAAAATAAGCAAAACTAAACTATGCTGTTTGAAGTGGGGATGGCGATTACCTTGGTGGGGGTTGAAAACTGAGAACCGGTGGAGAGAGGTTTTAAGGTGTTGGTAATGTTTTCATTTCTTGATGTTCTAGTTACATAAATGCGCTCAGTTTGTGAAGATTCAATGAGATTTGTAACTATGATCTGTGTACCTCTCTGTATATGATGTACTTCAGTAAAAATTAAGACAAACACAATAAAATAAAAGAAAATTGGAAAAAAATGAGCATCATGTATTGTCACCTACTATTCGAGGTGCTGGAGATATGATGAAAAACCTGCCATCCCTGTCCTCAGGGAGGCTATGTTCAGTTAGTTACTCAATGAAGAAAAGCCAGGTTATTTCAAAACTGTAGTTGATCAGTAATTACTGCCTTTATTAAGTAGCTATTATACTTTGTAGCTGCCCTTGTTATCTTTCAATTTATGGGATCCGATTATAGTTAAACATTTGATAGTTTATTGTCTTTCCTTTTGTCTCTAAGACCTTCCTTCACATATTATTATTATTTTTATCTCTAATGATTTCTTTATTCTTGACTGTCTGCTGATTTTCAAGTGGCTTTAGACTCATTTTTTCATCAGCACGTCAATGGAGATGCGCCAGTTACCACAAAGTGTTCATTTCTCATAAAGGAATAGAAACACAGCAAGCTAAAAAAACTTGCTACAGCAGGCCGTGGTATATGAGATCCTTTACAGTCATTTACAGAACCCCAGTCGTGATCTGTTTATAAAGGAGAGACTGTTTGCTTTCTAAGATCTATAGCCAATTTCATAACCTCACTGACAAACGCAACGTTATTCAATATTATTGTCTCATGTTTTCAAAGTTGTACTTTAATTGCCTTTCAGACAAAAGGAAACTTTAATTATTATGCTTAATTGTGCAGAGAGAACAATTGCAAAAATTGGGATGTGCATTGATGTTCTAATGTGCTTTTATGGGACAAATGAAGTCCAAGTATCAAAAGAAAAATGCTTAGAAAACAGATGAAGAGCAGAGACTATTATTGGGATCACATACAAGGGCCCTGAGAGAAGGAAAGAAAGATTTTGAGTAGAGGGGAGAATACAGTGTGTGCTTTGCTTTACCACTTTTGATAGCATGTGTCAAAATGTCTCCACGGAGTGAAGGAGTGTATGAAGGCTTTAGTTTGAGTTTATAAGGAGGTTGCCGGTATTACATAATTTCATGTTTTTATAAACACTGTATTGTTTAATAATGTTATTTTTAATGGAACTTATGGTGACATCTCTTTTGTTGTTATCCTGATCCCTTGTTTTCCAGGCATCTTTCCTCCTTCACACCTCAGTTGACACTGGTGTGTGGCCCTTATTAGCCATTTTGCAGGAGGCTCAACCCCTGGGTCCCAGCGGATTGGAGGAGGGAAGAACTCATGTTTCAGTGAGAGCACCATTCCCAGAGTATAGCCACAGTTGATTGGCCAAAAGGTTGGCATCTGCTCCAAGCTTAGCCAACTTTTTACCCAGAAATTTTAGATCAGGTGAGAGAGAGCAATTGGTCCCTCCTTAGCGAGTGCATATGTGTGATTGTTTTTTGTGGACATCTTCTTCTGCTATATAGCAAATTCTGTAATAGAGTGATGTGGATATGCAGTGGGCAGTTGAGTTGGGAGCTGAACTTTATTAAAATCATTCCTGGCCCTGGTTCACGTCTGTTTATGGAGCCAAGATACATACCTATTCTTGGATTCTATAGGAACACTACTTATGCTGGAATGGCAGTGTAGGTTTCCGTACTTGCAACAACAGCCCTGCCTAAAGTTTCCTGGCTTTTCTGTACCTCTTCCACAGACACTAACATATGGGTTACAACTATGTAAAAATCCAGCGAGTCAGCTCGGTTTACTTTATTTTCTTTTGGAATAAAGTAAATTTTAAGAAATAAAATAATAAAGAGATAAATAAATATTTTAGAATTTCTAAAAGGGTTTACATGTCATTCACATTTGGAATTGTTTCACTTAATGATGAATACTAACTATGGAATTCAATCCATTTTGGAGTTGAAAGGGATCTCCATTCTGGTTTTTTTCCCTCCCCCGACAAAAAAATTAGGATCCAGGAGGGTCACCAGACATACCCAGATTTAATGATTTATCAGTCCTAATAGGACTTTCCATTTGGGACAGTAAGGTCACTATACCTAGGTTGTGACAGGATCTCAGCCTAAAATCAGCCAAATTCCAGAGAGAATAGAAAGTAGGGGTTATGGGGCACGTGGGAGCATTTCTCTGTAACTCATGGAGTCTGGAACTGTGAATTCCATGACAGACCTCCAGCACCAAGTTCCATTGATGCTCTTGTCATTTTTGACAGTTGCCTCATACTGTGTTTGAGCAAAGATTTCAAAAATCTGCATTTTGCAACCACTCCCTCCTTCTTTTCATCTTCTAACCTCAGAACTCCTCTCTCTATCATTCTTCAGCACTCATCCTTTTTGGAGGGATCCTTAGGCCAGGGTTGAATGAACAAACAAATATCTTGGAACTATATTTGTGTTATCAGCCATTGGAGAAGGTGGAGTGTGAGTTGGTGAGATTGCAGACAGATACGTGGATCAGCATGTGCCTTGGGAGAATGTGTTATCAAAAGGACAATAAATTTTGCATGATGAACTCATCTAGTCAAAGGTGATAGAGAACTAACCAGAAGTTTGTTTATTTTCTGGCTGGCAGGGGACATTTCTCTGAATTTCAATCTCATTTCTTAGGTAGCAAGTTATTTGACCTCTTTAAGGCTCACTCGGTTCATCTTTTAAAGGGGGGAATAGGCTAATATATATGGTTATATGGCTTAAGTGAGAAAATTCAATTGTAGAATTTAGCACAGTAAGGGCTCACTATATGTTAGTTATTAAGACGGGGAAAGAATAATTGTTTACAAAGGTAAAATCATGACTCTCACAGAGATCTAAAATGAACATGTGTCAAGGATTTCATTTAACTCATTATTAAATAAATATAAGTGGTTCAAAGAGGAATCCAGAAAACAGATTAATTTATGGAACAGTAATACTGAAATTATTTATTCTAAACTGTGCATGGTTTTCTGTTGAAGGCACCCAGTAATCTTTTATGCTCATTCCAAATTTCCTGACATCACTATAATTATTATTAATTATCCTAGCTGAGTCCCCCATTCATGCCTACTTATCGGGAAGGACTCTACTTCTGACATCTCATAAATCTCATGTGCCTAAAACTCACATTTACAATATAAATATGCCTGTCCACTCAAGGCAGATTTTGCAAGAGTTCCACTACTACAGCCCTTTATTATTAAGCCTTCAATTCTTGGCCATAATTTACTAGCTTGGATTTCAGTCAAAAGGTGAAAAATATGTTGAGGCTTAAACAAGAAAGAAAAACGGAAGTGGTCATGCTGGCAATTTACCCATTTAAAAAATGTCTGGGGCTATGAAAACTAAATCCACTGTTGGCAGTGCACACTCAAGCAAGAAAGTCTATTTGGTGCGGGAAATAGCACTCAACTTTTCATTTTCAGCAATTTAATAAACTCTCTCCTGCTTTCTCAAATATTTATTTAGTCTCCTATAATTTATGGTAACCATGGCATTTAGTATTACCCAGGTGTTAAATCTAACACACACACAAAAAAAGGTAAAAAGAACAGTAAAGAAGTATCAAGTGATGC
Source organism: Perodicticus potto (assembly GCA_963574655.1). Taxonomy (NCBI): domain Eukaryota; kingdom Metazoa; phylum Chordata; class Mammalia; order Primates; family Lorisidae; genus Perodicticus; species Perodicticus potto. Next base: position 26,059 of record CAUYRH010048984.1, on the reverse strand, counting down.
CCAAGGGAACTTATTAAGTGTATTTCATTTAAATAATCCAATTCAAGGAATTGAGGCAGAGCTCCTAAAAAAATGTATGACTTGAAAGAACTTGGCTAAAATTGGAGCAGGCACCTTACCTGCAAGCTGCCCAGATCATTAACTTTAATAATTTCTATTGCATTCTTCTTAAGTTGAATGCTTTTTAAGCATTTTAAGCTGAATCTGATTAATCAGATTCTTATTGGGACGTCCACTTGAAAGATGCACAGTGGGGCCCATGACTTGCGCAAGGGCATCAGTGACTTGCACAAGGACATAGTCAAGACCAAAGGCATTCATTCTGTTTCAGCTAATTTTAATCTCTCTTCTATGAATCCTGGGATTTTTCCTTCTTAGAAACATGCCATTTTAGAAGGTAAGATCCTGCAATCTATTGTCCCTCTCAGAAATTACCTAGTTTCATACCTTCCTCTCTACCAATCAGTACCAACTCTACATACCTTCTTGGGATCAGCTTGTGAATTTAGTGATTGCCTCTCCACTACCTCCAAGAACCAAGTTTAGAAGTGGAGGAGGAGTATTAAGTGTCATTAATCATCAGGAAAATGCAAATAAAAAACCACGATGAGCTATCACATAACACTTGTCAGAATGACTGTTGTCAGAGAAACAAAAGACAAATGTCCGTGAGCATATGGAGAAATAGGAAACGTTATATACTATTGGTGGGATGCAAAATAGTGCAGTGGCTATGGAAAATAGTGTGGTGGTTCCTCAAAAAATTGAAAATAGAATTGCCATGTGATCTAGCAATCCCTTTTTCTGGGTACTTTTTCAAAATAATTGCATTCAAGATCTCAAAGAGAGAATTAACACTTCCATGTTCATTGCAGCACTATTCATAACAGCCAAGATGTGGAAACAACCTGATGTCCATGGACAGATAAATGGATAAAGAAAATGTGAAATATATTAGCATATACAATGGAATATTATTCAGCTTTAAGAAAAAGATAAATTCTCCAACATGTGACCCCATGGATGAACCTTGAGTACACTGTGCTAGGAGATAAGCCAGTCATGGAAGGACAAATACAGCATGATTCCAGATGAGGTATCTAAAATAGTCAAATTCACAGAATCAAAGACTGGAGTGATGGCTTCCAGGGACTGGGTAAGAGGGAAATAGGAGTTGCTAAGCAATGGGCAAAAGTTTCAGTTAAATAATACGAATAAATTTCAGAAATCTGTTGTCCAACCTTGTGCCTATGATTAACAATACAGGGACACCTTGCTTTATTGTACTTCTCTTTATTGTGCTTTTTATAAATTGAAGGTCTGTGGCAACTTCGTGTGAGCAAGTCCAATAGCACATGTTCATTTTGTGTCTCTGTACCACATTTTGGTTATTCTTGCAATATTCTACATTTTTCATGATTACTGTATCTATCACAGTGATCTTTGATCAGTGATCTTGATGTTAGAATTGCCCTCGTTTTGAGGCACCATGAATCTTGCCCATATAAGACAAAACTTAATAGATGGGTGTTGTGTGTGTTCTGATTGCTCCACTGACTGTTCATTTCCTGGTTTCTTTCCCTCGCCTTGGACCTCCCTATTCTTTGAGACACAATGATATTGAAATTAGGCTAATCAGTAACTCTGCAATGGCCTTAGATTGTTCAAGAGAAAAGAAGATTTACACATCCCTCATATTAATCAAAAGCTAGAAATGATCAAGCTTAGTGAGGAAGGCATGCTGAAAGTCAACATAGGCCAAAAGCTAGTCCTTTTGCACCAAACAGTTCACCAAGCCGAGAAAATTTGTTGAAGGAAATTAAAAGTGCTACTCCAGTGAACACAAGAATGACAAGAACATAAAACAGCCTTATTGTCAAGATGGAAAAAGTTTTGGTGGTCTGGATAAGAGATCACACCAGCCATGACATTTTCTTGAGCCAAAGGCTAATCCAGAGCAAGGCTCTAACTCTTCAATTCTGTGGAGGCTGAGAGAAGTGAGAAAGCTATAGAAGAAAAATTTGAAGCTGTTAGAGGTTGTTCATGAGGTTTAAGGAAGGAAGTTGTCCGCATGTAGGTACATGAAGAATCAGCAAGTGTTGATGTAGAAGCTATGAGTGATGAAGGTAACTATACTGAGAAAATATTTTCAATGTAGACAAAAATAGCCTTATATTGGAAAGAGATGCCATCTGGGACTTTCATAGCTAGAGAGAAGTCAATGCCTGGCTTTGAAACTTCTATAGGCTGACTCTTTTGTTAGGATCATGAGCAGCTGGTGACTTTAAGTTGAAGCCAATGCTCATCTACCATTCTGAAAATCCCAGGGCCCTTAAGGATTATGCTAAATGTACTCTGCCTATGCTTTATAAATGGAACAAAGCCTGGATGACAGCAGCACATCTGTTTGTGGCAGGGTTTACTGAATGTTTTAAGCCCACTATTGAGACCTACTGCCCAGAAAACAAATTCCTTTCAAAATATTACTGCTCATTGACAATGCACCTTGTAATTCAAGAGCTTTGATGGAGATATACGAGACAAGGAGATTAATGTTTTCATGTCTGCTAACACAACATCCATTATGTGGCCCGTGGATCAAGGAGTAAGATTGCTTCGGAATCTCATTATTTATGAAATACATTTTGTAAGGCTATAGCTGCCATAGATATGATTCCTCTGATAAATTTGGGCAAAGTAAATTGAAAAGCTTCTGGAAAGGATACACCATTAAGATTCTAGATGCCATTAAGAATATTTATAATTCTTGGGAGGAGGTCAAAATATCAACATTAACAGTAGTTTAGAAGAAGTTGATTTTAACCTTCATGGATGACTTTGAAAGGTTTAAGACTTCAGTGGAGAAAGTCACTGTAGATGTGGTGGAAATAGCAAAGGAGCCACAATTAGAAGTGAAGCCTGAAGATATGACTAAATTCCTGCAATCTCATGATAAAACTTGAATAGATGAGAAGTTGCCTCTTATGCATGAGCAAAGGAAGTGATTTCTTGAGTTGGAATCTATTCCTGGTGAAGATGCAGTGAACATTGTTGAAATGACATCCAAGAGGAAATCTTTCATGAGACAAAGAGTCAATCAATGTGGCAAACTTTACTATTTTAAGAAATTGTCATAGCCACCCCAAACTTCAACCACCACCACCCTGATCATTCAGCAGCAATCAGCATGGAGACAAGACTCTCCACAGCAAAAAGATTACTACTTGGTGAAGGCTCCGATGATCATTAGTATTTTTTAGAATTAAAGTCAGAGTTTATACTGTTTTTATAGACATAATGCTATATATGCAAATAATTGCACACTTAATAAACTACAGTATAGTATAAACGTAATTTCCATACATGCTGGGAAAGCAAAAAAATTGTGAATTTGTGTTACTCCCTTTATTGTGATATTCACTTTATTGTGGTAATCTGGGAATGAACCTGCTTTATCTCTGAAGTATGCCTGTATTGTGTTGTACATTAAAACATTTTTAAGATGATATATCTCATGTTAAGTGATATTCCCACAACAAAATAACATTTTTTTAAAAAGTGAGGAGAGGAGGATTAGGCTAGAGGCCCACAAAGCCTAATGGGCCTTCCTATTAACTGTGGGCTAATTCTGAAGTCTGACCCAAGAAATAGATAACGCCCCAATGGAAAAGTCGGGAGACTCAGTTCTAGGTCCGACTTTGTCACCACCAAATGGCATGACCTTAGTCCAATAATAAAAAGATTTTTGAGTTCCTCAACATGTTTTCAACTATTTGAACTAACTTAGTAGGAGAAAAATTGCTATAATTGACTCTCCAGTACTAACCTGTTACAGTACGAAGAGAGGAAGGGCTTTGGAGCTAATACTTTAAAAAAATTACTTAAAGTCTCTGAGCCTCCATAAAATGGAATGGCAATATCTCACAGAGTTATAAAGATTATCTGCAATACATTTAACGCCCCTGGAACAAATTATATGTACACCACTAAATGACAGCTATTTTTTGTACCTATTGCTTAAAGTCCAATTTCTCTGTGAATTAAGTATTCTTATATTTTTCCTAACTTTATACCCAAATACTAAAGGAAGGAGAATGTGCAAATTCAAATATGGCATGCTGCTTTTATTTTTTTTAACCATATAAACCAGGTCATTTATTAATTTGGATGACACTTATTCATACAATGGACAAATATTCATGTTGGTGATCCCTGGCAAATTTTTGGTTTTAGGCTAATTTTTTTTTTCCAGACGTATTGCCAGTCTAGGTAAAGTCTTCTCTCTTAGGTAGTGATTGCTAAGTGAATAAAAACTAATTTCGTTGACATCCTCAGCCAAATATGGGCCATTCATTCCAATCCTGTAGCCCAGAGAAAAATTGTCATAAAGATAAAAAACTAAAGGTAGCAGTGTGTCCTAGGAAGTAGGACTAGACTAGACAGAGAGTGCAAAACCGCAGGTTCCAGTTGACCTTCCACACTAATTGTAAGTATGACCCAAAGTCATCTCTTGATTTCTTTGGGGCTTTCTTTCATCTGTTCTATGACCTGTTGAACCACATATTCTTTGATAATAGATGGGGATAGAAGCATTGTCTAGACTAATTAGGAACCAGTTACCAAAACAAGAGGAAATAAGTTTAGATTATCTGTGTTTTGGATACTACTGTTTTCCTTCATTAACACTGAAGTTAAGGATGTTTACAGTCACCACGAAGAGAGATAGTGCTAGCATTTGTAATGGATGAAGTGCTTTCGAAATTTGTTGGTTCATTCGGACCTCACGGCAATGATGTGAGATTAATAATATCTCTCCCTTTGACAGGTGAGGAAAGTGTGTGAGAGAGAGAGAGCGAGCACTCATGGGCCAGTGCAAGAGCGTGTGAGCACGAAACCATTGCAGACATCAGTAACCGTGCTGTTCTAGAGCATTTCTTTTGCAGCTTTGCTGTTCCTGGTATCCTTCACCTATTTCTATTTATGTAGGAAACTCTGCCTTGAGAGAGCCTATGATTATGCCTCAAAAAATAAATTAATTAATCATCCAAAAAATAACTACTTTTAACACACAGAAACAAATCCCAGATTTGCTCCCACTGATGACTTTTTCTGGCCAGGACACAAAGAAGATAACATACTTGGCTGAAGCTTTGAGAGAACTCAAGGAAAAGTGGTCAAATACGTTTTTCCACTTGAAAAGACTTATTAAAGACTTATAATATCCCTACAAAACAACATATATTTACTGTAGAAAATTAGAAAACACAGAAACAACTCCAATCCACCAACTGGAGAGCATTTGTCTTGATATTTAACACGTACAAGTGGTGACAATTGTGTTTAGTGCTTGTGCTTTCAAATCATCCCCCTGGGATAATGGCGAAACATTCATCTTCCGTGGCACCTATTTTTTCTTCTCAGCCTGAATTTGGCCTCAGATTCTTTCTCATCGCAGTGCCAGAGGGAGCCAGAATACTTGATGGGAGTTGGCCTGTGAGTTGAAACCTATTTTCTATCTCTTGCGCCTGTCCAAAGACTTCACTTTAGCATATACAAAGGCATGTACATATATTTTAATAAAATTGACTGATTTAAGTGGCCTGAAAGCATGCACCTGCCTTATTAAAGTGATGCCATCTATCCTGTTTTCTCTAAAAGGTACTACTCTTGAACACCAATCAAAGGATTTTCTCTGCCGCTTCAGGGAATCGTAAGATAAGAGTAGAAAGTTAAAAGGGCTTACACAGACAACTGTACAAACCAGTTCTGAAAACGAACTTTAATTTGAACAGGTTAAGTACAAAATTTTCAAAAAGAGGCTTTTGTGGTGAAATGACTTAATACCCAACATTTCACGTGAAGTCTGCATGCTTTCCAAATAAGGTGTCCCCAGCCCTTCTAAATTACTGAGTATAAAAGCTGTAATGTTATATGTTCCCAAGGGGCAGAGAGTAATTCAGACATGAAGTAATTTTAATAGAAATCATTCCTCTTTTCTTGGCAAGAGAAGAATTTCAGTAGGAATTTTTTAAAATTACAAAATATCCTTCCCTGGGGGATCCATGCCGCCACTTAGCAGATTTCTCATTTCATTTAACACAAATATTTTGATTCTCAAGGGGAAATCTGTTCGGTTACAGTTTCTGCATTACTGTCTCCCAAAGATAAACGAGGTGCTTTTCTCCAAAATGAACACAGGAGGGGTAAGGTGGGAGGAAAATGATATAAATCCCAGGAAGAATTTTCTAAAAACAAATAATTTGCCAAAGCCCTTAAGAATGGAAACAACTTTCAATTTCTATTTCATTTTCTTCTCAGAACATTTTTAAAAATGAGAGAGATTATTTTTTTTCAAGGAAAATTAGCCTGAAAATCTGCCTGTAACAAAAGGAGAAAAAGGTGATCTTGGAAGGCAACAGGGCTTCTCTTTCCTTCCCAGTTCAGATGCTCACAATAGCTTTCTGGATGGATGGGTGAAGAGGAATTGTGAGATGTCCTCTGGATTTGACTGGAAAGGGCTTTCTTATTGAGCAGCCATGTCTGCTGGAGAGATGTGGTTGCGGATGTTTTTTTTCTTTTCTTTTCTTCTTTTCTCTTCCCTTTTCTTTTTTCTTTTATTTTCCTCTTCTGTTCTCCTCTCCTCTCCTCTCCTCTTCTTTTCCCTTTCTTCTGTTCTTTCTTTTCTTTTCTTTTTTGAGACAGAGTCCCAGTCCATGTCCTGGGTAGGTTACCAAGGTGTCATAGATCACAGCAATCTCAAACTCTTGGGCTCAAAGTGATACTCTTGCCTTATCCTCCCAAGCAGCTGGGACTACAGGTGTGTGCCACAATGCCTGGTTAGTTTTTGTATTTTTAGTAGAATTCCTGAACTCAAGCAATCCACCTGCCTCGGCCTCCCAGGGTGCTAGGATTACAGGTGGATGTTTTTCTTTTGTTGACCTTGGATTGGATATCTGGCAGTGCTAGTATGCCAGCAAAGAAGATGCAATTTGTTATCAGGGCGTGTCCTCAAGTGTTCTCCGCCCCTCGCATCTGAGACTAAGTGCTTAAACCTGCCCTTCTCAAACAACATTAAAAACGACAGCCTGTCCTATAGATAATTTTAATAAAGTTCAATTCTTCCCATTTTAGGTGGTGAGGTGGAAGTGCGTTATACTGTCTTTGCCAGCAGTCCTGTTGAAAATGCTAAGCTTGAAGGAAGCAACTCCGTGGTGATAATGTTGGGCACCATGAGTTGCTGGGGCATGGAGGGAAGCAGGTAGGTATTTCTGTGTTTATTATAGTGGGTGTCTTCCTATTCTGTTTCCCTGAGAGAATGACATTGCTTTTAAGGTCAACTTCAGCACCATGTTTTGGTGACGAAACCATTCCCTTCTCAGGATGTGAGGCTGTAAGAGGAGGAGGAGCTATGTAAACTTTCAACTAAACCCCAGTGCCCTCACATAAATTCAGGTTCAAAGCCCCTTGCATTTTAACTTTAAGCATCAAGTTTCAGGTGTCTGTATTTGAATTAAAAACTCAGACCCTAAAACATGAAGCCATGGACCATGGACAATGTATATCTTTTCATCATTTTACCTCAGGGATGATCACAGTGGCTGGGTTCATAGCACAATAAATATATTTTTTTTTGCCCCAGCAGTCTATAAAAGTTAGCAACACCAAGGGAAATTGCTTAAATAGACTCATCAGAGCTCTGCTTCGCTCATATGGCATTTCTATCATGGGTTCATGGTTGTTCCAAAAATGCAGGGTCAGAAATGATCTGAACATACACGCAGTCAGATGTCACAGTGGTCTTTTATTTCCTAATGGAATATTAGCAGTTTCATCGCCTGACGGATTGACGTCAGTGTCCAAGGTAATTGCCAGATGTTTTGACATTAGGCTATAAACCCTTTTGGAGGAGAGGAAAAGTAGCTCTTTAAAACCACGAACAGCTATTAAAAAATACAATTATTTTTTGAAGGAAGATTTTTATGACCATTTGCGTTCTAAGAATTTTTAAACTAAAGTGTAAAATACCCATAATACCACTATTTTAAATTAGACTTCTAACGAGCCTTTTCGTAAGGAAACAGCCTTTATTAGGCCCATAACCTCTTCCTTCTTCTCTACCTTCTGCTTTGATTATGGTAGGCCTAGCAGAAGTCACTCCTAAGTCAAGTACATCGTTGAAGCCCTGTACTAATGAGGTCAGGAATGGTTTTAAATATCCTGTAGCCAATTTCAGGATGACCAAAGGCTCAACTAACAGAATATTTTTGCAAATGTGTGGCATCCAACATTCCCTCTGAGATGCAGGACAAGAAAGTAGTGTAACTAGATTAGTGTAAACTCATCTCTACTATTAAACAAATAATAATAATAATAGTTTTTAATAGTAATAATAGGAAGTAATATATTTTGAGAGCCTAGTAAAGACTGAACTCTCTGCTAAGCCTTTCACATATAATCTTTACAACAATCTTATAAGATAATATAAAAAGTCCCATTTTACAGAAGAGTAAAATAAGGCTCATAGAGGTCAGGTGACTTTCCCAGAATCACATTGCTATTAAAAGATAGGTGTCAATTTGATTGGAAATTAAGAAAGTACTCTGCCAGATTTTTCTTACTCCCAAACCACCCTCATTCCTTTATGGCAAGATGCTTCCAATAATACCATTTGCAAAGTAATTTATAACGGATAAGAGATTTTTCATCTATTCTGTTTCACTGGGTGTTGGGGATTACTCATTAGGTTTCTGTTCTTTGCCATGGCCTTATGGTGAGGGAATGGAGGTCAAAAGGAACTAAGAAGCCCATCCAGGTTACTGTAACTGGGAAAAGACCGACCTGGGCTGGCATCATCCAGGTGCTCTGACTCCTATGTCATTTCCATCACATAAAAGACAACCATGATTTCAGGACCAGTGAATGTCCATAGCTTGTCACCACTGTACTTTTGCTTAGAGGTTCAGTTTGCATTGAAAATCAAATGACTTAACCAAGCTTAGCAAGAGTTTATTAGACATGCCACATTAGGCATTTTCTCCACCTTCCCTAACTTCTGGGAGTTTACACAAATGCGATACCTAAGCATGCTTATAAAGTTTTTGGAAAATAGTATACAATTCATATTTGTTAACCCAATTAATAAATTAATGAGTAAAAACAGTCATAATCATAAAAAATTTAAGCCTGAAAAAGACTCAAACTGTAATTGGTGCCTATTTCCTTAGCTTAGAAGTTGGATCCCATTGACAGTTCTAAGATAGGTAAAATCTTCTCTATACTTAGTCTGAGAGAAAGATGCGGGAAAATGTACTATAGCTGTGTTAGAAGGAAGACAGTGAAGATATTGGGTGGGTTTATGACATATTATTGATTCATACCTCTATGCCCTTTAGCTAAAATGAGTTGTTCTAAGATGGGACGGTGCCTTATTTTTACCTTTTTCTTATTCCTCTTCCCATTGCCCAACAGTGTCATCTAGAAACTGTGTGCTAATTTTTATGGCAATAAAATTCATAGATTCTCTAGATCCTTCGATTGTATGACTCTGCAAAACCACTAGCCCAAGGTTACTCTCCTGGCTGCCTATTAAAATCCTTTGTCCAGCTTTTAAAAATTAATGGATGGCCCCTTACCAGGACTATTAAATCAGAGTATCCTGAGAGGGAGTGATGAGGAGTGGAAATTAACAAAGTACTCTACTGATTATTATATAAAGTGTGCTGAGTGTTGAACACCACTGATCTGGAGCACAGTATTATAATATTCTTTGAATTAAGAGGGAGAAGAGAAGTTGAGAGATCTTGCCTATGTTTCTTGGGGATAGTGTAAGTTGACAAGGAGGAAAAAAATAAAGTATTTGCTTCGTTTCAAATATGTTTATTGAATTTTGCCTTTTGCTTTCTGCTAATAGCTTTTGGTCCATTATGACAAAACTTTTCTTACAAACTGCCTCCAGTCTTTTCCATAAGTGGGTAGAGATATAGTATAATAGTGTTGTGTTTTGGATTACTTATCATTGTCTTCGTGGCAAGCAAGATAAATAGATTTTGATTAGTTGAATCAAAAGTGGGTGACTGGAATGATAAGAATTCTTATAGAACTGAAGAGAGAGCTGAAGACCCAGGTTTCTGGAGGGCCAGAACCTCTCTGTTCAGCAATCAAGACCTCCAGCTTGTGTTTCTCCCACACAGGTTCAAAATCTATGAGGCTTAGATTGGTACAGGTATCTCCTAGCTATGGCCAAAGGGTAGTTACAGCCACTGAAAGGCCACCTTGGCTACGGGGGCAATCCCAGGAAAAGAAATTTCAGATACTAAGCATTTAATTCAACTGATGTCTACTCTATTCATCAATAAGTTCTGGTTTAAACTAGTCCAAGAGCAAGTTTCAAGATACAAAATTACAAGGAAAATAGAAAAGTGACAGCTACATTTTAGGGTTGGGTTGGTTGTGGGTAAAATGGGATTGTGACTATCAAGAGGCAGTGATTTTACAGTATTTACCCTCACACAATGGGGAAAGGATCCCTTGTAAGAATCATATAACTGGCTAAAGCAAGGTGGACATGGTTGCTGCCACACCATAGAATGGAGAGGGTTTGGTGTAAAGAAAAGCTTCTCACTTTCCACACAGTTGCTATTTGGGGTTTGGATAATTCTTTGCTATGTAGGCATGTATGTGTGTGTGCATGCGTGTGCATGTGTATTCAACATTTTAGAATGTTTTGGGCCATTCCTAGCTTTTACCCAATAGATTCCAGTCATTACAAAAAAGTCTCCAGACATTGACAAATGTATCCTGCAGAACAAAATTTCCCTTTGTTAAGAAGCGCTGACCTGAAGGGTGATTGATAAGTGATTGGTTCAGCTCCAAGTGACTGTTGCACTCCTGCCATATACAGTGGGGTAGTGGCTGAAGGTATAGAGATACCTGAGATACTTATTCCCTTCAAATAGTTCATACAATAATGGGGAAAAACAGACCCAAACAGAGAATAGAAATTGTTGTTCTCTGTTGTATCATCACCAGCCATGACATTCCTTGGAATGTATTATCTGCTGAAATGATTGTTGAAAGAATAATGAAAATATATCCTTTGTTAGCTGTGTGACTTAGGACAAATTTGATAAACTGAAAGAGTCTCAATGTCTTCATTTGTAAAATAGGTATAAAAATATGTACCCTCTAGATTTTAGTGAGGTTTAAATAAAGTCACGCGTGCTTGGAACATGATAGGCATTCAGGAAACATTTATTATAAAATGGAAGGTGTCGGGTGCCAACTGGGAGCATTCCCTGGATCTCTGGAGTTGCTGACAAACATTCGTAGCTCATGAACCAGGCACAAAGTCCCATGCATTCTAAATTAGGGGAAGCCCTGGCAGTCAGCTTACCGTAGCTCTTACACAGAAACATCATTCTAAGCACCTTTTCCATTCATCTTGATTATGTACAAAAAGCTGGAGATGGGGAGAGAAGGTTGCCCTTTGGAGAAAGCTATACTTTTTCTCCCGTCAGTGGGATGGAATTTGGTATGTGCTAATCACTGCAGTCAGAAATGTCTGGGACCGTCATGCCATTATGTAAGGGACTGGTGATGCGGCTGCCTTTGAAAGTTGATGAGAATGATGGTACAAAAGTGTGGAGAAGGGGGAGGGGACAGAGGGAACCCGAGAGCTAGAGAACCCAGGAAGGGGGAGGGAACCACCCGCAACATTTAGTACAGCACTTCTGGTGACAGTAGCCGGGGTTTAAATACCTTTGCTGGGAACCTCCAGAGGGCAGAACAGAGAGTAGGTGGATGAGACATGGATATGCACAGGGGCTGCAGGCTGAACCACATTTAGGCCATAGGGTAGAGAAGAAGGTTGGGTTATACCATCACCTCCCACAGGGAGGAACCCTACAGGGTCCTCAGAAGAAACAACAAATGTGCCCACTGGAAGGAGCCACTGTTTAGAAGCTGGGGGGCCCCAAATACCTAAATGCTGCTCAATAAAACAAGCAACAGAAGGAGATAGGGAATGACACCTGTCTGGTCCAACTGTGTGCATCAGGGCATGTGGCCACTGCAGAACCAGATAAAGGCTGGCTCGATGACAAAGAAGAAGGCTGTTGATCTACGGATCCATAAATTCCCTCCCCTCTAACTAGAGTCAGGATTGGTCTTTGAGCCTGTGGCAAAGCTGAACCCAAAGAGGTTGGGGGTCGGGGGTCTGCAGGGCAGAAGGGTGGACAGGTCATCACCCCAGGCTGGTTTCATAGCTGTTCTGAGTTTGCATTGCGTGATTGCTGGGCTTGCATAGAAACCCCAGCTTCTATAAGAAAAAGGGTCTCACCTCACATTCTATCAATAGCACCAGAGGGAGTCTTCATTTCCTAAGGTAATTGCTGAGAACGTGTTACACAATATCATTCATTACTTGCTAGGACTGAGTGTTGAAAGTATATTTCACAAGATAATGAAGTTGTTTCCCAGGACTAAAATAACCGGTTATCTGACTCCCAGGTTCATCCCACATTAGGTGTATCACACACACACTTGTCAAAATAAATAACTTACTTGGGATGTGTCAGAATTCACAACAAACTGATGAGAAATATGTAGGGTTGTAAAAAGCAAATCAGAGAGGCTGAGTGAGTGAGGGGAAAATAATGGTCCGTGTCAGCCAAGGGACAGCCCAGCAAGAGAGATGAAAGCCTGGTGAGATTTTAAAATGTCTGCATTCTCATTCTTGCAGGTTTCAGTGAACAAATAGGGCCACATGTGGTCACACCAAAAATATCAGTTTGAAATGAATTCCTGGCTGCGGCAGTGTCTCATGAAGCTGGCTCTGTAATTTACAAAGGTGACAGCTGAAGCCATAAAACTAAAATGGGAGTTTTCAAGCAGGTAGCATGAGACAAGTGGGGGGAATCATATACTAGTTGAGAAAATACATTTTTATCAGGCAACAGGTGTTGAAAAAAAATTAGGCAGGCTGCTCCTAGCAAGATGAATAACAGGCATGGATTTGCACACCCTTATTTTTAAAGAAAAGTTTTGGGAAATATTCAGAGTCATTTCCAAATGGAATTGGTAAGTGTGGGGAGACATGGACAATCTAAAAACAATAACAAGAACCATAATAATAATGATGAAAGAAAAGAAGAAGGGAAAGGAAGAGAGAAGGAGGGGAAGGAGGAGGAGGAGAAAAAGAAATAATAACAAATCTTGCCGATTCAGCTAAACAAAGCAGAAGCAAAACATGACATATACAAGATATATACAAAGAAGTAAGCTCTATTAGAAAAGGTGTTAAGATTGGGACGATAACAAGAGTAAACAGTACAGGGTGACAATGTTGTTTCCATGGTGGCAGTCATCTGTCTCACGCATCATTGTCGTTGAATAATACCATGTAACAAAACACCCCAAGTGGCTCCTGTAGTTTGCAGCCTTGACTGGTGTGTGCCTAAAGAGCTCCAATTTGATGGAGCATCATTCAAGCAAAATAGCCTCCTGGACAGCCCAGTTGTGTCTGTTTTAAGGCTGATGAGGTCTGAGAACTAACTAAGCATGAGCAAGTAGCCCAGGCATTTAAGGCTCTGTATCCCCTCCTAAATTCTGCAGCAAGACCCCTTTCTCAGTCACAGGTCAGGCAATTTTGTGATCCAGCCATCAGAATGTTCACTTTGCCAAAGACAGAGCCTGAATGAATAGAAAAAAAGAAAATGCCTGGAAGACACAACTGTAGTGAGAACTAACCAACTCATATCAGGGTTTGTTTTATAACCTCCACTTGTAATGTGGCTGTTCTGCGCATTACTGTTATAATAAAATGAATAGAATAAATAGAACTGTAGCAGCCAGGAAAGAATCACAGACTGCAGGGGCCGACAAACAGGAATTGAGACCCTGCCTAGTTAGGACAAATTGCTTAATCATTCTAAGCTTGTGTGCTGTCGAAGAACACTGTGTATTTTGTGACATCCCAAGGATCAAATGGATATTGATGAGACTTGCTTCTACTTAGTGTTTTCTACAAGTTATAGCTTATGTTAATTTGTCTACATCTCAGTTAAACTTCATCATTAATGGGAACAATGATTTCCCCCCATTTTACAAAGGGAGAGGCTAAAAAAAAAAAGTGAAAAATCCACATGTGGTTATGGTAAGTGGTTGAACTGGGATTTGAACTAGGTACGTTGGGCTGCAGAAATGTGGTCTTAACCTTCACATGAAATTTCCCAGTGCAGCCCCTGATGTATAGTGAGCACTTATTAAATGACAACTCCTATTAGTATTACAACTACCTTAAAATCTACTCTGGAACAAGAAGGGATGTGAATAAAATAAAAGAACTATTATTGTTGTTAGGTGTCTTTTTAATCATGGGAAATAGAAAATGCCCTGCCAGCTCTCATAGATACTTTGCTTGGGAAATGTGAAGACTTTCACTTTACAGGAAAATGAATCAAGTGAACAAAATCAAACAGCAGAAAAATTTGTCTGAAAAAGCTTAGAGAAATCTGCCACTAAAACATGAGGTGTCCTGAGGAGACTGATGTTTTTCTGCTACAGTCTTAGAACAGTTACAAATACAAGCTCTATTGGAAAAATGAAGGGTTGATTGGATTTTTCCAAGGCTGATCTTTAACAGACTCAACGCTATTCACCGTGAAAGTTCAAACAGTATGAAATTAATCTCAAATAAAAAACTTTTATTTATCGAAGAAACCGAAATGAACAAGATTTAAGAAAGAGCTTAGAGTTGTCTGCTGGAGTAAAAATTTTCCTGGGACTGGATTGCTTAGATATTTTATTTCCTGCTACAATTTTACTTTGTGGTATAAGAAACCATAAACATGTTTAAAGGACTTAATTTATCAGGCAAAGCTCTCATTAAAGAACTGTACAGTTAATTTCTTAATTAGGTAAGTGAGAATTACTAAGGTCTGTCCAGGAGAGTTTTTAAAAAAAATAATGATAAGAAAATAGGCCAGGTGATTAGCAACCTATTTTTAGTACTTGACAGTCGAGTGTTATTCCTAAGAAGAAAAGGGGCTTAATCTATTTGTAGAACTTGATCATAGCCCAAAGCCATTTGTCACTGCAAGTTAAAAGCCTCTCTGTTAACTCACTACTTTAAACAGCCAGCCTATACTAATCCCTCTGGAAACCGAATCTTTTCACCTCCTTACCAGATGGCATCAAACTTCTTTAGCAGGGTGGAAGGGAGGTGAATGGGAATGTTTACTTTCTGGTTTGTCATCTAAAAAAATGAATCCATTTAAAATGCTAAATACCGAGAGACTGAAAACATTTCCTCTCTCTGCCCAGGATCAATTTCATATTTTTTAAAAGATTAAATTTGATAATCCTAGGAAATGACAATCTTTCTATAGTCAATTATTTTTTTTTTGCAGTTTTTGGCAGGGGCTGGGTTTGAACCCACCACCTCTGGTATATGGAGCCAGCGCCCTACTCTGTTGAGCCATAGGTGCCGCCCTCTATAGTCAATTTTTTAACATGATAAAATATACATAACATATAATTTACCACTTTAAGCATTTTAAGTATATAATTCAGTGGCATTAAGCATACTTACAATGCTGTGCAACCATTATGATTACCTTTTTCCAAAACTTTTTCATCATCCCAAACAGAAACTCTATTATCTATCTAGAGTCATTAAATATTTTTTAAAAATTATAAATTTCCAGAAACTTGCAACAACAATACATAGAGGTCCCAATACACTTCACCTAGTTTTCTTCCAGGGGTTACAGGCTATGTCTTAACCCATTTGGGCTGCTATGACAAATTACCATAGACACGTAGATTTTAAACAACAGAAATGTAATTAACACAGTTCTAGAGGCTGAGAAGGCCAAGTTGAATATCCTGGTAGCTTTGGTGTCTGGTGAGGGCCCACTCTCTGCTTCATAGCTGTCTTCTCCCTGTAACCTCAACACGACAGAGAGGCAAGGGAGCTCTCTGAGGTCATCTTGTGAGGGCACTAATCCTAAATATACTAAAAATATAAATTTAATTAAATTTAATTAATAAATTTAATTAAATTTATATTTAATATATAAATTTATTTATATATTATTTAATTATATATAATTATATATATAATTATAAATATATAAATTTAAATATACTAAATCCTCCCCCTCTTGACCTAATCACCCCCAAGGGCCCCACCTACTAATTCCATCACATTGAGGGTTAGGCTTCAACATATGAATTTGGAAGACACATGAGCATTCCCTCTATAGCATCTTACATAACTACAGAGCAATATCAAATGCAGGAAATTGACATTGGTACAATGTGTGAATATCATGTTCTAAAACATTCTATTGCATGAGTAATTTGTGTAACAACTACTACTAGTAAGGTATAGACAAATTTGAATGAAGGGTACAAACCCCACCTCCCTTAAAGTTCTTTTCCCTCTTCTGTTTATAACCCAGCTCCTCATATATTTGTATTTGTTGAGAACCATATCACATATTATATATTTTGCTTTAACTATCAAATATAATTTAGAAATGTCAAGAGCAGAAGAATGTATTGTATTTACTTATATTTTTTGTTGTTTCTATTGTTCTTTATTCCTTCCTGCTGTTCCAAGATTCCTTCTTTAAGTACTTCCCTTCTGTTTCAAGAACTTCCTTTAGGGAGGCACCTATGGCTCAGTGAGTAGGGTGTTAGCCCCATATACCGAGGGTGGTGGGTTCAAACCTGGCCCCGGCCAAACTGCATAAAAGAACTTCCTTTAGGGGTGGTTTACTGGTGATAAATTCCCATAGTTTTTCTTCATCTAAGAATGTCTTTATTTTCCTTTCATTCTTAAAAATAATTTTGCTGAATATAGAATTTAGTGTTGATAGTTCTTTTATTTAGCATGTGAAGGATGTATCACCTCTTTCTGGCTTCCTTATTTTCTAATGAGAAATTCATTGTATTTGAATGGTTTTAACCCATAGGTAAGGTATTGTTTTTGTTTTGCTAATTTTAAGATTTTTCCCTTTATTTTTCTGAAGTTTGGTTATAATGTGTCTTGATATGGATATTTTCAGTTTATCCTATTTGAGATTTACTTAGTTTCTTGAATCAGTAGCTTATGATTTTTGCTAAATTTGGGAATATATATTTTAGCCCTACTCTTTCCCCTTTTGCTAGTTCAATGCCATGAGTGTTAGATCTTTTGTTATAGTCCCACAGGTCCCTCAAAATTGGATCCTTTTTATAGTCTATGATCTTTCTGTTATTTAGGTTTGATCATTTCTATTGTTCTATTTTCAAGGTCATTGATTTTTTTTCTCTATCTTCATTTTCTGTTCTGTTATCTTTTAAAAAAGTTTTCATTTTTCAGGCAAAGAGCTAGAGTGCCATGACCTCTGCCTACCTCACAGCAGCCTTAAATGCCAGGGCTCAAGAAATCCTGCTGCCTCAGCCTCCCAAGTAGCTGGGACTACAAGTATATGCCAGCATGCCCAGCTAATTTTTCTAATTTTAGTAGAGAAAGTGTCTTGTTTTGCTCAAGCTGGTCTTGAAATCCTGAGCTCAAGGAATTCTCCCATCTTGGCCTTCCTGAGTGCTAAGATTATAGGCATGAGCCACTGCACCCAGTCTCTGTTCTGTGATTGAGCTCATCTATTAATTTCTTTTTTGTTTTGGTTATTTGCATTTTCCAATTCTAAAATGTTCATTTTGTTCTGTTTTATATCCTCTGAATTTTCTGAGGCTTTCTATTTCAAATCTGTTTCAAGTGTGATTGCAATTATTAATAGAAGCATTTTCATATGCTTGCTTTAAAATGCCTGTGGGATAATGCATACATTTCTGTCATCTTGATATTGGCTTCTATTGCTTATCTTTTCCTATTCAATTTTCGATTTTTCTGGCATCTAATATGATGACTAATTTTTTATTATAACAAAAATGCTGAACATTTTGAGTATTATAAGATTCTAGATGTTATTTAAATCTCCTGCTTTTGCAGGGCTCCTTGACCCCACATTGGACATTCAGGTTCTTTGCTTTACCTCCATTGACACCATCATGTTTTCCTTCTCAACATCTACTTGTGTTTGCTTTATATATAGTGGGCAGGGTTTTTAGCTGTACATGGTGAGAGGAATAAGAAATGTGCCTATGCCACCTTGGTTCTTAACTAGAAGAATTAGACTCCTTTTATTTTGTTGGGACATTGGTGAAACACAGGGTCCAGGTAAAGCTATAGAAATAATAAGCCTATATTGTTATATTATTATTTCAGTTGAAATTTTGGAGTGCTTATAGACCTTACCAGTTTATTAACTTCTTTCTCAATTGTGCACTTTGGGAGAAAAGCAGCACCCCTTGGTTAATGACTATTTTCCACCACATAAAGTGATGGCAGGCTTTCTATCTTTATACAAAAAGAATAATAAAGAAGGTTAATATATTTTCTTAAAAACATCAACCAATTTTTAAAGATAATATTTAAAGAGTCTGTTTAAACATACCCGAAGACATGGGAATTATATCTTCATTCTAAGCTACTGGCCTAGACAGGAAAGTATTATGCTCTAAAATGGCACATGCCATTGATTATTAAATAAAGACACCACAGAAGGGATGGAAAGCACAGCCTGCAGTGTGTTTTATTCTTCCTCTTGACTAGCATAAAGCTGTTTAATTATGAGGTTTAACTATCATGTCACAGAGACAGCAGTCAAGGTTGAACACACCTGCTAATTATAGACCAGGCTCAGCAGGAACACCAGGTTGCTACCAGCAATCTAGATAAACCTCAACCTCTTCCTTGGAATGGAAATATCCCCATTGTAGCCCCAAAAGTAGTAAACAGATTTAAAGGCTTTTAGTTTTAAGTGTCTGTGATTTGTAGGTCCAATGACACTGTGTGGTATGGTATATATTAGAAATTGGCAGATATTATATGCAAGGAGGCAGATAATAACATTTTAGTCTTTTGCAAACCACAGTCTGTTGCAATTACCCAACTCCATCATTGTAGCATGAGAAAAGCCACAGATGACACACAAACAAAAGTGTGGCTGTATTCTGATAAAACTTTGTTTACAAACTGGGGAGGGGCCAGAATTTCCCAGCACACAAAGGTTTACTGTCTCTGCACAGCAGGATAATTCACTGAAATATCAATTCATATTTTTTCTATAGATTCTCATTTTTTCATTGTCTTGTGTAGACAGGTTCTTTTAGGTTTTCTTGCCTTAGGAATTTTGATATATCAGAAATCAGAAGTGTCCTGAAATCAACTTTTCTTATTACCTGTTGTGAAATGCAAGGGAGGAGTCACAAGGTGGTATCCAGACACCCGAATATGGCCAATGGCATTTTTTGCTTGGCCTGAGTGATGTTTTGAGAGAATTGGAATTAGTAACTATTATTTAACAATTATGTAAAAATATAGATTTCCGACTTTCCTAGAAAGATAAGAAGATTGGGCAAAATAGAGTCTATATCCCTCATGGGCAACAACTACTTAGAGTAGGAGATTAACAGATTGCCCCAGTCCTCACTATTTCCTGTGGTATTCTGAAATAAATTCCAGTATTAGTTGTCATTATAATTTTTCTCTTTCTTTTTTAAATTTTTATTAAATCATAATTGTGTGCATTAGTGCAATCATGGGGCACAATGTGCTGACTTCATATACAATCTGAAATATTTTCTTTTTTTTTCCTTGCTGATTTTTAATCAGTTTATTTTTCTACTATTGAGATATGTAACTTCTTTACTTTTCTGATATTAACTTCTTTTTTTTTTATGGTTGAATCATAGCTGAGTACATTAGTGCAATCAAGGGGTACAATGTACTGGTTTCATATGTAATCTGAAACATTTTCATCAATCTGTTTGACATAGCCATCATGTCATTTTCTTAGTTATTGTATGAAGACTTTTTTTGATAAAAATATCTTTTTTTAAATTTTTTATTTTTATTAAATCATCGCTGTGTACATGTGTAAATTAGTGCAATCATGGGGTACGGTGTGCATGTATGAAGACATTTGTATTCTACATTTAGTAAGTTTCACCTGAACCCATCTAAGATGCATCATAGGTGTGGCCCCACCATTTACCCTCCCTCTTCCCATCCTCCCCCCTCCCCTCACCTCCCTTGCCACTTTCTCCATATTCTTATGCTATAATTGGGTTATAGCCTTCATCTGAAAGCTATAAATTAGCTTCATAGTAGGGCTGAGTACATTGGATACTTTTTATTCCATTCTTGAGATACTTTGCTAAGAAGAATATGTTCCAGCTCCATCCATGTAAACACGAAAGAGGTAAAGTCTCCATCTTTCTTTAAGGTTGCATAATATTCCATGGTATACATGTACCACAATTTATTAATCCATTCATGGGTCGATGGGCACTTGGGCTTCTTCCATGACTTAGCAATTATGAATTGGGCTGCAATGAACATTATGGTACAGATGGCTTTGTTATAATGTGAATTTTGGTCTTCAGGGTATATACCAAGTAAAGGAATTCTAGAATTGAATGACAGGTCTATTTTTAGATCTCTAAGTACTCTCCAAACATCCTTCCAAAAGGAACGTATTAGTGTGCATTCCCACCAGCAGTGTAATAGTATTCCCTTTTCTCCACATCCACACCAACATCTCTGGTTTAGGGATTTTGTTATGTGGGCTAATCTTATTGGAGTTAGGTGCTATCTCAAAGTAGTTTTGATTTGCATTTCTCTGATGATTAAGAATGGTGAGCATTTTTTCACGTGTCCGTAGGCCATGCGCCCGTCTTCTTTAGAGAAGTTTCTCTTCAAGTCCTTTGCTCACCCTGAGATGGGATCACTTGTTCTTTTCTTGCTAATACATTTCAGTTCTCTGTGGATTCTGGTTATTAAACCTTTGTCTGAAGGTCAAGTTGCTCATGTCTATTAGCGTTTTTCCTATAAATTGAGGCACATTCTGGTTGGGTGCATAAATATTAATAATTGAAATCTCATCATATTGAGTAGTACCTTTAACAAATATGTCCATCCTTATCCTTCCTTATTTTGCTTTGTTTAAGGCCTATTGTATCTTTGAATAGGATTGCTACACCTGCTTTTTTCTGTTTTCCATTTGCCTGGAATATAGATTACCATCCCTTCACCTTGAGTCTATATTTATCTTTTCAGGTAAGATGAGTTTCTTGTATTCAACAGATATCTGGCCTGAGTTTTTGTATCCAGTCAGCCAACCTATGCCTCTTTAGAGGACAAGGTAAACCATTCACATTTATAGAAAATAATGATAAATCTTTAGAAAGTCCAGTGGACATTTTTAATCCTTTCATCACTGTAGAAGTTGGAATTTCATTAAAAGTTTCTGGGTGAGTTTACTATTATGAAGGATTACACTGGTCATTATGGAGAATAGGTCTAAGAATATCCTGGAGAGCTAGTTTAGTTATAGCAAATAACTAGGTCTAGCAGACAGAGAGTGGAGGTGCTGCTTGAGAACCTCCTCCCACAGTCTCAGCAGGGGTTAGACTTCTGGTTCGTTAGGTAAGAGGGGAAGGGCGTACTGGTAGTTCAGAATGGTTGGGAAAACTTTAGTTCAAATTTTCTGCCTAGCAAGAGAGTGTTCAGAGTCACAGCAGGGGAGTAATCCCCTCTTCCCACAGCACTCTCCCATGGAGTGGGACAAGAGGTCCACAGTTCACTGTTCATCTGTAGAAAATCCGCAGGAGTAAGCAAAGAGAAAAAAAGAAAGGAAACAGAAAGCAAAAAAGACCACAGCTTTCTTGGGGGAGGGGATGGATACTTTTCCTTTCAGATGAATTTTGTACCTGAAGCTTGCTTTTTTGGAGTTGCAGCTTGCCTCAGCAGAGGTGATCTACAGTTATCACTTCTCTCTCAGCTGGGCTCCCAGTCTTCAGCTCAATTGGGCATTTTCTGGATGTTATCCTTCCCCTCGGTCAGGAACCTCTCTTGGGAGCTGCTTCTAGTCAGCCATCTTGCCCCTCCCCACAATCTGCATCATAATTTTCTCTTGACTATTTTTATAGTAAAAGATTCTTTCTTTCTTTCTTTCTTTCTTTCTTTCTTTCTTTCTTTCTTTCTTTCTTTCTTTCTTTCTTTCTTTCTTTCTCTCTCTCTCTCTTTCCTTCCTTCCTTCCTTCCTTCCTTCCTTCCTTCCTTCCTTCCTTCCTTCCTTCCTCCCCTCTCTCTCTCTTTCTTTCTTTCTTTCCTTCCTCCCTTCCTCCCTCCCTTCCTCCCTCACTTTCTTTCTTCCTTCCATCTTTCTTTCTTTTCCTTCTTTCTTTTTTTCTTTTTTCTGTCTTTCTTTTTTTTCTGAGACAGAGTCTTACTCTGTTGCCCAGGCTAAAGTGTCATGACCTTAGCCTAGCTCACAGCAACCTCATACTCCTTGGCTCAAGCAATCCTCCTGCCTTAGCCTTCCAAGTATTGGGGACTAAAGGATTGTCTCACTTTGCCTAGCTAATTTTTTAATTTTTTAGTAGAGACAGGGTCTTGCTCAGGGTCTTGAACTCCTGAGCTCAAGAAATCCTTCTGTACTCAGCCTCCCAGAGTGCTAAGATTACAGGTATGAGCCACCATCCCTGGCAGGGATTATTTTTTTATCCTAGCCTTTATACCAGTGTCATATTTATAGGTTTGAATCTTTGGGATCCTTTTTTTCTTATTTGCCATTCTTGGTTGCAGCCTTTATAGGAATAATGTTAGTGGTTCAGATGAGGATGGAAGAAGAAAAGGACTTTAAAAGGAAAGGAGGAAAAAGAGATAACTTTAAATTATCAAGTGTTAAGATGACCCTGGGACTCCAGAGAAGTAGAGCCAGCATTATTCTCTGGTGGCTCTGGTGGTTAAAACACACTGCAAATCCTTTGACACTCTTTGCTTGCAACTGGGCTGCCTTTTGGGCCTGTCTTAAGCAGAATGCTATGGAGGTGAAAATCAGTGACTTTTGAGGCAAGAAACCATGCCATGTCTGTGAGTTTCTCTTGGGATACTCATTCTGGGCGCTTTCACCAACTGTAAAAGGAGGGGACTGTTTTTTTGTTCAGGCCAAGTAACATGGGTAGTGCTGCTAAGTTTGGCAGAAGAACTGAGAAGGCAGTAAGACTCTTAATTGCTGTTTCTCTTTTCTTTTTTTCTTTTTTAGACAGAGTCTTATTCTGTCACCCTGGGCAGAGTGATGTGGTGTCATCATAGCTTAGAGCAACCTCAGTCTCTTGGGCTCAAGAGATCCTCTTGCCTCAGCCTCCCTAGTAGCTGGGACTATAGGCTACTGACATCTGTCTGGTTTTTCTATTTTTAGTAGAGATGTGGTCTTGCCCTTACTCAGGCTGGTCTCAAACTTGTGAGCTCAAAGAATCCACCTACTTGGGTCTCCTAGAATGCTAGGATTACATAGGCGTGAGCCACCGAGCCTGGCTCTAAATTGTGATTTCTGAACTTTTCTGTTGTGGAGAGAGAGAGAGAGGAGGAGCTGGGGAAAGATGTCCCAATGCTCCTAATACTAATCAGAAGTCCCTGTGAAAATAGACAGCTGCGTTCTCCTTTGGCCTCCACAATTCCAATGACCTCAGCTTTATCAGCTCTAGGAAAAAACATGTGTTGTAAGATTGCCTCAAAATAAATTCTCCTCAGCCCCCTGGCCTCTTATAGTAAGAAGTGAAATATGAGATTGCCATATGCAAAAATGCAACAAAAAAATTGTGCAGCTGAAACTAAGGCATCCTTTCTGCAGAAGACAATACTTTCAACAGAACTGGCCTCCGAGTTCCACATGTTAAGATGCTAAAGTGGCTTAAGTGGAAGGATGAAACCACATCTACAAGGATCAGAAAAGGAAACTGAAAGTAGGATGTCTTCGAAGTTTCTGAAAAAGCCATAGTCATTTCATCTGTAGTAATGAGATCTGGGCTATCCACACTTGAGTTACCCAAGATGCCCCTGAGTGTTTCTAATTATGGAGATAGCCAATTTCCGTTTGAGGTCATCAGAGAGATGATGGCAGTCTGACCCCAAAGAGCACCTTTTGTTCTCATAAGTTCATTCTTGTCATGGTATGTATAGAAAATTACCTGAGAATCATGCCCTGGGCCTCCTACGGGCCATAAATTCAAGAGAGGAGATGATTTTGGAAGGCAGTGAATTCTTACTCCTTTAATTTGCATCCCCTAAGATAGCCCACAATGAAATGGCTGTTAGCAATAAGATGGGTAGTCACAGAAAGTAGAGTGAATGGAAATAAAGGGTTCCCTCTTTGGTTTGAGTCACACTTAAGTGTCTGACAGAGGAATGTTCATGATACTGATAGGGATGAAAAAAAGGAAGGAAGAAAGAAAGAAAGGAAAAAAAGACAAAGAAAGAAATATGAGATTATATTAGACATCCAGATTAAATATAAACTCAAAAGACTCATCAGATCTAACCAAGATAAAATCAGAAGTGCTTTATTCATAGCCTTTGATTAAAATAGCAGTATTTATAATTACCAGTCACAAAAGACCCAATTTTTATAAATAATCTGAATGTTGCTTTTAAAGGCAATGGTGTCAGAAAGAAATAAATTCTTCAGAATGAATCAATCAAGATTCCTCACACCATTTCTACAGCAACTGGAAGCAAGTTACAAGGCTTGGCAGTAGGAAATGCTAAGTAAGACAAAGCAAATCACTTTAGGTTGTTTATCATGTTCAATAATAATAATAACAGCAGTTAATGTCATTAGACTTCTTAATTGAAACTTTTAAAAGACCTTCCCAATTTTGTCAATGTAATTTAAGGAATGATTTCTTAACCTGATACCCAGGACTACCTCAGAATGTTCATAGGAAGGAGTGCATCCTCAAGCTATTTGTAGTATTTCAATTACACATTTATCTGTGTAACCCTGATGGGTTCTGAACCTCTGTAATCCAATAGGCACGTGGAACCATGTTCAAACAGAGCATAGTTCTAAATACTATTTTTTTTGAAAGGAAGTTTTATTTTTTATGCAACACATTTGAATACTACTTCATGATCCTATTAGCATTTATTGTGCTCCATTTCTCTCTTCTCTTTCCTTCCACTGCTCCCCACCCCAGAGCCTGTACTCATGAACACCTCCTGAAATTCTCTTTCCACTTCCTGCCCTGACCTTTCTCTTTTACCCTCACACTCTTCTTCCTCTTGCTTTTGTTTTTCTCTCCAACCTCCCTCATGCTCTTTGTACAGCTCCTTCCAGTTCTTAGTTCTTGTCTTGCTCTGCCCCAATTCTTCCTGTTCCTGCCTCTTCCTAGTGTAAGAAGGGGTGTTCTGCTGCTCAATGTTGGAAAGCAGAGATGGCAATGATGTCGTTGCATTTATTGAGTGGAAATTTACCAATTAGTCATCTAATCATTGTACAGTGGCAATGGCAATCTCTTGTCTTTCGAGGGACATTTGCTAAATCAGGTGCGAGAAATTAAGTCTTTCCTGGTTGTCTTTCCCCTTAACTATTCCTCCCTTTGAGGTGCCCCTGTGGTACCTTGGGGAATCTCTTGGGTGTCACCACAAACAGTTTAAAAACAATTGTGTAGCGACTACTTTCTTGGCCACTGATCTGGCACTGTGCCATTGTTCTGTTGTGTGTGTGCCATGTTTTTCTAACTAGAATGCCTACAATTTGGAGATCGGAGATAAGGACTGGGGGTCTCCTACACCATGCCCCACCACACCAGGCAGTCAGCAAGCATTTTATTAATACCACAGAGTTAATGATAGTAGGAATCATAGGCCACATCTATTTTTCCTACCAGAGGGAATTTCCTAAAGTGCACGCTAAGGGGCAATAGTTGTATAAAATAGTCTACAGGCTCGGTGCCTGTGGCTCAATGGGCTAAGGTGCCAGCCATGTGCACCTGAGCTGGCGGGTTCAAATCCAGCCTGGACCCGCCAAACAACAATGACAGCTGCAACCAAAAAATGGCCAGGCGTTGTGGCGGGCACCTGTAGTCCCAGCTACTTGGGAGGCAGAGGCAGGAGACTCGCTTGAGCCCAGGAATTGGAGGTTGCTGTGAGCTGTGATGCCAC
>CAUYRH010048983.1:0-20288 GCA_963574655.1 Perodicticus potto | reverse complement strand
TCTCTTGCCTCAGGTTCCCAAGTAGCTGGGACTACAGGCACCCACCACAATACCTGACTATTAACTTTCTGATTTTTATTTCTCTTCTTACCTATGTGAGCTTTCAGCACTCCTCATCCCCCCAAAAAACAACCACCTCTACCACAATCCTTTATAAAGCTATCAAACCTTAAGGATATTTTTCCATTCAAATCTGGTTGTACCACAGATTGACAATACTAAGACATTGTGAACTTATCCAGAACACTGGCTCCCCCATAACCTAGTGGGCACATCTATAATAACAGCTGGAGTTAGGGTTCATTCAGCCTTACTCAAACAATATCAAAGTAGCTACTGTTGCTACTGCTGTGCTATTTGTAAGGACATTCACATAATTGTGTTATTCAAAACCAGACACTGTCAAATTGAGATTCTGCCTTTTATTAGGTACAAATTTAGTTACTTAATTTAGTACATTAGTGGCCTGCTTGGAAATGCCTGGGGAGGATGAAAAATGTTGCTTCCGTTACACTTTTGAAGGACAGGAGCGTAATAAGATTGAATGGTAGAAGCTAATGAGTCACTTACTATATGATTAGCAAAGAACAAAAACAACTAACTTTTGCTGGCAACACACACTATTTCAGGGATTATTCTAAGCATATCTCTTAATTTACAACAACCCCAGTAGGCACAATTTTCCAGTTGAGGAAACTGAGGCCTAAAGAGGCCAAGTTTTCCTCCAGGGTCACTAAGGTAGTAAAGGGTAAAGCTGGCACCCAACCTACATGTTTCAGCTTTCCACTGTATTCTACATGCCTTTCTTTTCCACCGCCTTGTCTTAGATGCTTAACAAAATAAAGGGGCAGTCGTGTTTTGTGATGGCCTCAAAGTGCCTTGAGCTTAAGTTGGTTTAACTGTGAAACTTGGAAACAAAAAAAAAAGTGCTGTTTACAGAAGCATTGAATTTAGAGAGCTACCGAGGGAGGTTCCCCCAAATGCCACCACCTCAGATCACCAGAATCACTTATGGTTTGAGGCTTCAGCATTGGAGAGCACAGAGGCTGCTCGTTGACATCCAGACACTCTCCGATTCTGTGCGTCTGTTCACCCAAGCTTCTTTCAGGTGGTCAGACCTCACCTGAGGAAGTCAGGTGAGAGGACCAGGTCGTCCATGACTAATGGGTGTTCTTTTTATAATAAGACCTTCTGATCTCAAACACAAATAGCAATAGAGAGTGAGGCAAAGGATTGCCTATGGTTCCTGGGAGACAGGAGGGGAGTGCCTGTCTCCCCGCACTGGAGGGAGCCCCTTTGAAGCCAACTAGAACAGTGGGGCCAGGTCAGGGAGCAGGGCCCCCAGAGTGGGTGGATGGTAGGAGGCTGGTGTCACACAGGCTCCCCACAGGCCAGGCAGGTTTAGTGTAGAAGGAGGAGCACACTCCTCAAAGACCACTGAGATCTCAGCTCCCCCTCCAAGCTTCCTGGCAGCGTGTGGCATTCCTTGGAAGTCAGCACTGCCTGCAGCGTGCCACCTCTTGCTGTTCCTCCTAGAGAGTCCAGCTTTTCTTCCCAGGTGCAAGGACAGCTCCCAGAGGCCCTCATATACCAGCAGGTCTCCCTCTTGCCAAACACTGCTGCATCGAGAAAACAGGAATTAAATGGAAATGTATTTATGTGTGATTCTGATCATAATCTCAATTACCTTTGCAATTTGGGATCAAATATATAGCAAAGCTAAATGTCTTTCAAAATTTGCCTAAATACTACTGGGCAAATTTTGACCAAAAATAATAATTCCACATATTTAAGAGACATTCTTCTCTAATGGAAGAATGAACCTTTTAGTCAACTTCTTGAATAACTCCCTAACTGTGTTACAGTTGTGTGATTTAGGGAGCATAATGCTTTTGTAAAGTGGCGAATGGCACGTGTAGTCTGAAGCCAGTTTCTTAGTACATGCTGGCCCCCACTGACAAAGACGGAAAGGGCAGGGTGCCAACAGGCTTTAGTTGTTGGTTGCTCTCCTGGCTCAGGGGCTGCCACAGGAGTTGCCTGAAGAAACGAGAGTGAACCGTGAGCCCAGTTTTTGGTTCCCAGTTGGAGTATTCTGTGTGCTCTTGTCAGTGAACCTATCTAGACCCGCTGGTGACAAAGACAGGAGAGAATGTTGTGTTGGGGAGCTGTGTACCACCTCTAATTACCATCTGAGGAGGGGACGCCTGGCGAGGGGTTAAGTGTGGCACTGCATGGCAGCCTGCTTGTTTTCTATCCTAGAATTATATATCCTCCAGGTCACAAATCTATGTCTAGCCTTCCCCCAAGTAAGCCTCAGTACCCCAGAGAACAGCATGATGTTGCACCTGCTCACACCTGGCGCAGGTGAACAGACCTACCCTGCTGGGCCCCTAGAGGAGGAACCTTCCAGTTTTTCTCAATGTGTCCTATTGTATCAAGTAATTGATCTTTCTCTTTATGGCTGGGCGTGGTAGCTCATGCCTATAATCCTAG
Organism: Perodicticus potto; assembly: GCA_963574655.1. Lineage (NCBI taxonomy): Eukaryota > Metazoa > Chordata > Mammalia > Primates > Lorisidae > Perodicticus > Perodicticus potto. Next base: position 17,795 of record CAUYRH010048983.1, on the reverse strand, counting down.
CACTTTGGGAGGCTGAGATAGATAGATTGCTTGAGTTCAGGAGTTCAAGACCAGCCTGAGCAAGAGCGAGACCCAGTCTCTACTAAAAATGGAAAAACTAGCCAAGTGTTATGGTGGGTGCCTATAATCCCAGCTACTTGGGAAGCTGAGGCAAGAGGATCACTTGAGCCCAAGAGTTTGAAGTTGCTGTAAGCTGTGATGCCTCAGCTCTCTATTCAGGTGTGACAGTGAGACTCTGTCTCTAAAAAAAAAAAAAAACCTTCTCCTAATTATTTATCTTGAGACCATAATACAACAGCCTTATGAATGTAAATTTAGTTTTCCATGTATTTTATGCTTCAGAATTTTTTATTGCTCCTCCACACTGGGGATCCCAGCCCAGTTGTGATACCCACTGCCTTCCCTGAAGGGCCCCTGTCTAGGAGAAATGCCGTCCCGTGGAGGATGCTCCACCGCTCCAGTCAGCTTCTCTTTGGCAGGAAGCTAACTACAGCAGCGTGAGATCATGGGTTGTGAGTACCTGCAGTGGTGGTGGCATTAACATCATTAGTTCACATGACACAGTTGTCGAGGACCTGTCATTTGCTGGACACTGAGGTAAGGTCTAGAGATACAAGAGAGGCCAGAGGGGATGGATATAGAGGGTGCTGCACCCTCCTCTTCTCCACATCCTCTCCAAACAGTTGCCCCAGTTACAGCAAAGAGGCCACATTCATCGTCAGGGACATGTCAGAAAGGCCCCAGGAATGCTTATCCAAGGGCTCGGGTTAGGGTATAAGCCACTCTCTACCACCACTAGCTCTACTGGACCCTGAAGGGACCCTTTGGAGACTGGAAGAGCTGTCTGAGGCTTTTAACGTCTTAGCAGTGATGTGTTGGTGGCCAGGTAAGACAGAGACTGGAACTCAGTGTAGTTAATATCAATACCAAATAAACAATCCAAATTGTAGAAGGTGGTGCAGTGGGCACATGGAGAGCCTGGCAACTCTTGGGAGGGGCCAGTGCGTTGCAGCTCTGGTTTCTGCCTGCCTCACCCCTCGGAGGGTGCACATGCGCACCATCCTGACTTAGTGGCACCTATATTGCTAAATGGCCCTGGTTCCCAGGCTGCCTCTGTGAGACTGGAGCCCAAATGGCAACCAGGACTCTGCAGGCCCTGGCACACAGGGCCTTCGAGGCCTCTTTGATTGTGTCCTTTATTGATCCCTCCTGCTGCTATCCCTGGGAGGACAGCATGTGTGAAGAAAGAGCCCAGGATTTGTAGCAAAAGAGTTTGTGTCCAGAAAGAAGCAGTCATACCTCTTCTGTTTGAGGCACAAAGGAAGGAGAGAACATAAAACAGAGATTGGGAGAAAAAAAAAGATATATATTTTCAGTGTATCTTATTTACAACTCTACACTGTTTTGTTTGCTGGTAAACATATTGAAAGTTCTGGAATCTTCTTTTCAGGTAGCTGCTCTTGTTCTTTAGATTAATGAGCTGCTAAGTTAACTAGAGCTGTTGGCTAGTAGGTGCAGGAATATTTAATATTTCACCAAAAATGCACATCTAAATGGAAGATGAAGTGATATGGGCTCCACTAAGGGTGTTGAACATTTACTAATTTGTACTCTCAGTGTCTAACTTTTTTCCCCAGGAGGCTTTCTAGAACTAGGCTCCTCAGTAGGGAATATGTGTCAACAAATAACACCATGTTGGCTTTCTATCTTTATTACGAGGAGTGAGGTTGACCTGGCTTAATTTTCTGTGTGTAAAAGTCACGTCTCATAATTTAGCTAACATCTATGGATTCTTTCTATGTAGTGCCTGTGCCAGGAGTAGGGACGCATTGCTTAATATACAGGTGTTGTCCACAAGAGATTTTATAGATTAAAGAACCTGAAGCTTAAACACTTTTATGACTTCACCACATTTGATTTGGCAGAGTGGAGACTAGAAGTCAGTTTCTTCCAGATGTCTTCCTTCCTGCTCGTGGGACTGCAAACTAATATAACCTTTTGGAAGGAAGTATAGAGAATCCTCTAAGAACTCAAATTAGACCTCTCCCCCATTTGATCCTGCAATACCATTACTGGGCATCTACCCAAAAGAATAAAAGTAATTTTATCATAAGGACAATTGCATTAGACTATTTATTGCAGCTCAGTTTACAATCACCAAAATGTGGAAAATGCCCACCAACCCAAAAATGGATTAGCAAGCTGTGGTGTTTGTACACCATGGAATACTGTTCAGCCATTAAAAGAGATGGCGACTTTACATCTTTTGTATTAACCTGGATTGAGGTGGAATGCATTCTTCTTGATAAAGCATCACAAGAATGGAGAAGCAAGAATCCAATGTACTAAATTTTAATTTGAAGGCAGTAGATAACCTAATACTTAGTGGAGGGTAAGGGAATGAGGGATCAGGGAGAAGGGAGGGGTGTGTGGCATGCCTGTTCAGGGCAGGACACAATTATAAGAGGGACTTTACCTAACAAATACAATCAGTGTAACCTCAATGAATCACAAAAAATAAAAAATGAATGAATGAAAAATCCACTTACCTTAACAGTTTTTCTGAGGAAACCAGTCTCTTCTGGCCTGTGTCTTATCTCAGTCTGACCTGGCTCCCTTGAGCGGCCCTCCACCCCACCCTGCCCTTTCCCAACATTCCCTGGCAGAAACTGCCAGTTCTCATAGGCAAAAAACATGAATGAACTAGAACTTGGCTTCACCCCCCTGCTTTTTGAAATGAAAACATCTGCCTTATTAAACTACACTGTAATTTCTTAAGAAAGAGCGTGATGACTGGGTGGTCTATGGTAGAAAGTTGTGAGGAAAATGAATATGCAATGATGCAGTGGTACATTTCAAAACTATTAAGAAATGAGTATAATTGTGATGGATGTTACTTAGTTCAATGTAAGCATTTCACATTGTATATCGAAGCAGTACCCTGAACCCCATAAATGCATCAAAGTACAAAGTTATGATTTAAAAAAATAATAATAATAAAAAAGAACAGAATGCTATAATCGGAACGAAACTGAACTTACATAACTACTGCTTCAAAGTTCAAAAAAAAAATCCAAAGTAAATGTTTACAAAGAAAGGGCATGTATGATGTTAAGGGAAGGGGAGACTTCTGTTAAGACTCATGTTCTTTCTAGAAAGGTTGATGTTTATGTAAATGTGAGGAGGTATAATTTATGAAGTCTAATTTCCTGAAGTAAAAATATATGTCTATATATATCTTAATATTATCAGTGCATTTTGGAAATATTAAATAAAATAGTAAATTAAAAATATATATATATATATTTGTTACCAGTAGAACAACATAGATTAAGAATACTGAATAAAAAAAATGTTTGTCTGAAAAAAAAAAAGAATTCTAACAAGCCTTTAAAAAGGAACTAGTTCCTATAATGCATAAACTTTTCCAAAATATAAAGAGGGAATCCTCCCCAAAATATTCTATGAAGCAAATAGCACCCTAATCCCCAAACCAGGAAAGGACCAAATAAAAAAGAATACTATAGACCAATATCATTGATGAATATCAATGCAAAAATTTCTTCAACAAGATACTAGAAAACAGAACACAAAAACATAGTAAAAAGGTTATACACCATGTTCAAGTGGGTTTTATCCCAGAGACACAATGTTGGTCTAATAAAAACATGCGATGGGGAAAAGAATCCTTATTTAACAAATGATGCTAGGAGAACTTGTTATCTACATGTAGAAGACTGAAACTGGACCCACACCTCTCATTCCAATTTTAGTATATGTGCTGCTGAAGAGAGCACAACTCACACCTCTCACCATTGTCAAAAAATGATTTTACTTGGATAAAAGATATAAATTTAAGGCACAAAACAATAAAAATTCTAGAAGAGAGTGTGGGGAAAACACCGGAAACCAATGGACTGGGAAAAAAACTTTATGAGGAAGACGCCCTCCAGCAATTGCAGTAACACTAAAAATAAATAACTGGGATTCGATCAAGCTGAAAAACTTTTGCTTAGCTAAGCGTACCAGAAACAAAGCAAACAGACAGCCTTTGGAATGGGAGGAGATTTTTGCATGTTATGAATCTTACAAAGGCCTGATTGCTAGAATCTACAGAAAACTCAAATTAAGCATTAGGAAAAGTGCAAACAACCCTCTTTGTAAGTGGGCAAGAGATTTGAGCAGATACTTCTCCAAGAATGACAGATGAATGACCAACAAACACATGAAAAAGTGCTCATTGTCTTTAATCATTGAGAAAATGTAAATCAGTACCACTCTAAGATATCACCTAACCCCAGCAACATTAGCCCACATCACAAAGTCCCAAAACACCATATGCTGGCATGGATGTGGAGAGAAGGGACTACGTCTACAATGCTGGTGGAATTGCAAACTAATATAGCCTTTCTGGAGAGAAGCCTGGAGAATCCTCAAAGATCTAAAAGTAGATCTTCCATGTGACCCTGCAATGCTATTACTAGGTATCTACCCAGATGAACTAAAATCATTTTACCACAAAGATATTTGCACTAGAGTATTTATGGTGGCACAATTCATAATTTCCAAGTCATGGAAGAAACCTAAGTACTCATCAACCCATGAATGGATCAAAAATTGTTGTATATGCATACCATGAACTATTATTAAGCCATTAAAAAAGATGAAGAATTTACAACTTTTATATTTACCTGGAAGGAGTTGAAATATATTCTTCTTAGTAAAATATTGCAAGAATGAAAAAATAAATATCCAATGTACTCCATACTAATATGAAATCATTATATAAACAATTACATGCTCATAAGAACAATAAAACACTAGTATAGTCCAGTTTGGGAGTATTGGTAAGTGGGAGGGGGGAAGGGGAGAATGTTTGGCAGAAGGAGGGAGGACATGAGATGGGATCTCACCTAACGTGCACATTATGAGGATGTATAACATGCCCCCTGGGTGAGGGACCCTTGTACAAATGGAAATTTACTCTGGAAGTAAGAACAATGTAAATTAAAAATTGTACCCCCATATTAATTTGAAAAAATAAAAAAGACTTGAAAAACAGTAAAATAATTGCTAAATATTTCACAAGATCTTTTGTAAAATTCATTGACTAGAACTCTAACCTGAATCCATTAATTAGACTGTGGCTGGAGGTAGATCATAGTATTTTTTTTTGAAATTATTCATAGCATATCAAATAATGAATGTTTGATGGTTTTACAAAGAAAAACATTTTTTCTAATATCCAAGGAAATATCTTACTTTGATTCATCCCATAGACTACTTCCAACTAACTCTCTGGTAGTATTGTTCATACTGTAATACTTCTGTTCTCAAAAATTCATTTTGAAGTAAATGATGCTGAACTAGGTACTCTGAAAATGTCTCTTGACTGGAATGTCAAATATCTTGATAAAATTAATTTCAAAGAATTTTACAAACATTAAAGAATTGATGTAAAATACAGAAAACCTCACAGGTTAAACACAAAGTGAAAGCAGGAATCCCAGTCAGAAAAGAGAACCAAAGCTGGATTCTTCTCTGTGTTTCTTATTACTGTTGCCTCTTTTTGTTTGTTTTACTGATACTGACGATGACTTAAACTTAGACCACAGTAGCTGTGTAGGTTGATAGACAAAAAATAAAGTGTAAGGCCTGTACAAGATTGAATGTCTAAAAAGAGAATTCCCACCACACGATCCTAGGACCCTAAATTTTACATTTAGTAAAATAGTAAAAGAGAAACCTATCATAATGAATGAGATAGAAATACAATTTTCTATATGAAATTTGGTATTAGGTAAGTGGAGAAAAATTTATCTCTGAACAAATTCAAATCCACCAAGAAACCCTCATTGGGGTTGAAGTCTAAATTTTACTACTTCTATATTGTGAAATCCTCAAATCCACAACACTGCTGTGTTGGCAGTGCTCACAAGTGAATGAAAATGAAAAGATAAATTATTGTAGGGAATATATAAAGTTCCATAAAAATAATCATTACATTGTCAAAAATCATAAATCGCAATGTAAATGATAAATAGTAGGAAAAATAAAGGAGACTATAGAGTCACCCTACAATAAAAAGATTTATCAAATACTAGGAAACAACAACAACAAAAATCTATGTTACATGCATATAAGGAAATAAAAGGGAATTTCAAAAATCAGAGTGAGAAAAAAGAGAGACTTTACTGACCACCATACTTAAAAGCCATATTTGGAACTTCTGGAAGTAAACAATAATTAAAAAATTTATACAATAAAAAATTCAGTTTTGGGGGTGGCACCCGTGGCTCACTGGGTAGGGTGCTGGCCCCATATACTGAGGGTTGTGGGTTCAAACCCAGCCCCAGCCAAACTGCAACAAAAAAAAAAACAGCTGGGTGTTGTGGTGGGCACCTGTAGAACCAGCTACTTGGGACACAGAGACAATAGACTCTCCTAAGCCCAGGAGTTGGAGGTTGCTGTGAGCTGTGTGATGCCATGGCATTCTACGGAGGGTGATAAAGTGAGTCTCTGTCTCTACAAAAAAAAAAAAAAATTAAGTTTTTAACAACATATGAAGCAGTTCTTATGTTTAATTTCATATTATATATAGATAAAGAGATAATTATTCATCTAGAATATAATTCTGAAAAAAATATATAGAATTATATCATCTCAGAGAGAGAAGAGTTGAAGTTATGCCAAATACAAGTTCTGACCATTAACTTCATGAACTTGTCACCATGCAGTCTTGTTGGCAGCACTGTATAAACAACTTGGTAAGGTTTCATAAATTTGGTATATCTTTGTCTTATATTTGTGTTCATGTAGATGTGTGGCATTGTCTCAATTAGCAGGGTTCATTATTGCTATTGCATATTTTTGTGTGCTATCACAAGAATGTTGGAGCTTGAATTAGATAAAAAAAAAAAAAAAACATTAAATTTCTTATTAAACTTGGCAAGGGAGTGGAAGTGAAATCAGGGACATTTTAGTCCAAGTTTATAGGGCTAATATAAAGAAAATGGAAGTTTACAAATGGATTAAACATTTTTTTTTTCTGAGGGGAGAGAAACAGTCACTCTCTCTAGTAATGAAGAGAGATTAGGGCATCCAGTAATGAGCAAAACTGATGGAACATAAAAATTATTCAAATTATGCATTACAATTGTCAGATGACTGTGAGAAACACAGTAGACAAACATTGATAGAGAAAGAAGAAAATCTTAACTGAAAATTTTGGCCAACAACTCATGGATCTTGCATCAGTACAATGAACCAGCTCCCACAGCAATGCAAAACAGTATGTGAGGCAATTTTTAGCCAGTAAACAAATAACTATATTGGAACACCCTCCCTAATCACCTAATCTGTCTTCCAATCACTTTTATTTTTATCATTTGAGGACATTTAGCTCATCAATGATAATACAACAACTTTGATGAGAATTCCAGAAAAACAGTTCCAAAATTGCTTTGAAGGGTGGACCAGACATTGATATTGGTGCATAGCGTCCCAAGATGAGTATTTTGAAGGTGACTACAGTGTTATTCAGCAATGAAATATGTAGCACTTTTCCTAGTATAAGTTCACAAACTTAATTACCAGACCTTGTAGTTTCCCTAACATGATGAATAAAACAAGAAACAAATACCACTAAAATATATCAAAAATTCTCAAGTACTTGGAAATTATATAACATAGTTGAAAGAGGAAATTTGAGGGATAATTGGAAATTACTTTGAGATGGTCTAATGGTAAAGATGATCTATCAAAATTTGTGAGAAGCTGTTCAAGTAGTATTTTGTTGTAATTATAGAAGGTTCAAAGTGATTACAGCCATGCTCAATGGCTCATGCCTGCAATCCTAGCAGATGGGAAGGCTAAAGCAGGAAGATTGCTTGAGCTCAGGAGTTCAAGACAATTTTGAGCAAACATGACACACAGTCTCTACTAGGAGTAGAAAAACTTAGCTGGAGACTGTGGCACATGCCTATAGTCCCAGCTACTTGGGAATCTGAGGCAGGGTGACCACGTGAATCCAAGAGTTTGAGGTTGTTGTGAGCCAGGCTCATATCAAGACACTCTAACTGGGCAACTGCAAGAGACTCTGTCTAAAAAAAATAATAAATAAATAAAATAAAAAGTTTATATTAGAGTAAAAGAAAAGTCTCAAAATCAACACTTTACATTACTAATTTAAGAAACTAGAAAATAGAAACAAATTAAATCAAAGCAAGCAGAATGAAATAAATAATATATCAGAAAAAGACCACCACGATCCTTTCAAAATTTGCAGAGAAAGCATTTGAAAAAATTCAGCATCCTTTTCTAATAAGAAAATTTAAGAAAATAGGTGTAGATGGGAAATTTCTTTACATGACATACTTCATCCACAACAAATCTACAGTCAACATCATATTAAGTGGAGTAAAGTTGAAAGCCTTTACACCTAAAACTGAATCCAGACATGGATGTACATTATCACCATGATTATTCAACATAGTGCTAGAAGTCCAAGACAATGCAATCAGGCAAAAGAAAGACATCAAGGGTATCCAAATCATAATAGAAGAGATCAAAACCTTGCTCTTTTCTAGTGCTATGATCTTATACTTAGAAAAGCCCAAGGACTCAAACCAAAGACTCCTATAAGTGATCAAAAAACACAATAAGATCTTGGGATGCAAATTAACATCTACAAGTAAGTAGACTTCGTATATGCTAACAGTTAAGCTGAGAATCAAATCAAAGACAAACTTCCTTTCACAGTAGCCTTTGAGAAAATGAAATACCTTGTGATACATTTAAGGAAGGATCTCTACATGGAGAACTATGAAACCTTCAGAAAATAAAACGCAGAAGCAGAAGATGTTAACAAATAACATAATATAGCATGCTCATGACTATGAAGAATCAATATTCTTAAAATGTCTATATAACCAAAGTGATATCCCGATTAAATGCAAATCAAATCAGCACATTGTGCCTCATAAATCCATTAAAGTACACAGTTATGACTCAATAAAGAATTAATAAAAACACTAACATCATACTTTGAAGAACTTGAAAAAATATTTCTTCATTTTATATGGAACCAGAAAATTCCCTGAATAGCAAATGTATTTCTTAGAAATAAAAGAAAATCTGGAGACATTTTGTTACCAGACTTTAGATTATACTACAAGTGTATAGTGATCAAAACAGCATGGCATTGGCATAAAAATAGAGACATAGATGTTTTAAAAAGGATAGAAACCTAGAGATGATGTTAACCTCCTATGGCCATGTGATCTTTGATAAAAAAAGAAAAAACAAAAGCATACAATGGGAAAAAATTCCTATTTAATAAATGGTGCTGAAAAGTGGTTAGCCACATGTAGAAGGCTGAAACTGGACTTGCATTTCTCACCACTTACAAAAATTTACTCATGCTGAATAAAATGTTTAAATCTAAAACACAAAACAATAAAAACTCCAGAAGAAACAATGGGAAAAACTCTGAATGTTATAGGCCTGGGGAAATATTTTATGAAGAAGACACCATTGGCATTTGCAGCAACATCAAAAATAAATAGGACCTGGTTAAACTGAGAAGCTTCTGCACATCTAAGGACACAATAAATAAAGAAAATAGACAACCTTTATAATGCAATAAGTTATTTGCATGGTATGAGTTAGACAACTCTTTAATAATAAGAATCTTCAAGGAACTCAAGGAAATCAACAAAGAAAGGCAAAACAACCCAACCAAATACTGGTCAAAAGAAATGAACAGATCTTTTTTCCAAGAAGACACAAAAATGGGCAAAACACACATGGAAAAATGTTCATCTTCTCTAATCATCACAAAAATGCAAATCAAAACCACCTTAAGATATCACCCAACCTCAGGGAGCATACCCACATCACAAAGTTCCAAAGCTTCAGATGCTGTCATGGGTGTGGAGAGATGGGAACACTTATATACTGTTCATAGGATTGAAAACTAATACAGCATTTTGGGAAATAGAATGGAGAATCAGCAAAGAGCTGAAAGAATACCTTCCATTTGATCCTGCAATCCCATTACTAGGTATCTGCCAAGAAGAACAAAATACCATTTTACCATTAAGGATATTTACAAATGTCTATACTAGCCCAATTCATGATTGTAAAGATTCAAAACAACCCAAGAGCCCATCAACCCATGAATAGATTAATAAACTGTGGTATATGTATAACATTCAATACTATTCATCCATTAAAAAAAAGAAGGAGAGTTTACATCTTTTGCATTTACCTGGATGGAGTTGAAGAACATTCTACTTAGTAAAGTGTCTCAAAAATGGAAAACCAGGCATACCGTATACTCAATACTAATTTGAAACTGTTAGATAAACTACAGGCCCACATGAGAGAAAAAAAACAATGAAATTCAAGAAGGAGAGAGGAAGGAAGGTGGGAAAAGGGTTCAGTAATCTCCCGTGTAATGGGTACAATATAGGGGTATACAGCACACCTCCTGAGTTCAAAGAAAACTTGGGATTTTCCTAACAGACCCAAACAATATATTCTAATCTAATGTACCTTTATCTTAACCCAAAATAAAAAAAGGGAGAATAAACAAATTTGGAACAGAAGAAAATAAGAGATAAAGTTAATCAACCCAAATCTGTTTATTTTAAAAGATTGATAAAATTGATTAATAATGGCTTCAAGCCTGAGTGACCAAGAGAAGGGAAAAGATAGTAACAGCCACTAGTAGGAATAAAAAGGAGAATACCACTAAAATTTTTATAGCCATTAAAGAAATGCTATGAATGACTCTATGTCTGTGAAATCAATATCTTAGATGATACAGTATTATTCTTGGAAAGATACAAAACACCAAAACGTACCTAGAATTAATATATAAGCTGAATTATCCTATATGAACTAAGGACATTGAATTTGTAGTTAGATACCACCACCACCCCTACCACCACCATTCCTGCAAGAAAAAAAAAAAAATTAAGCAATCCAATATAGAAACTTTCCTCAGGTAAACTTAGTAAATATTTGAGGAAATGATAATGCATATTTTGCAAAATGTTTTACAGAGGATACAAAACATGGTAATACTTTTCAACTTATTTTATGGACACAGCATTTACCTGAATATCAGAACTGGACTAAGGCATTATAAGAAGAAAAAATTACAGAACATTATTCCTCATAAATATAGACATAAATATTTTAAAGAAAATATTAGCAAATTGAATCTTGCAATATATAAGACAGATAACACATCACAAAGAAATCAGATTTATCCTGGGTATGCAGGACTGTTTTAATATCTTATAATTAATCAACAAATTCAACAAATATTAATGGTCTTAAGAAGGAAACCATCTTGCTGGACTAGATTGGAGTTCTATCATTCACATGAACATGTAAGTGATTATACGTTGGTTTCATAATAGTATTGAGTACATTGGATATCGTTTTTTCCATTCCTGAGATACTTTACTAAGAGGAATATGTTCCAGCTCAATTCAGGTAAACATAAAAGAGGCAAAATCGTCATCTTTTTATGTTGCCTAGTATTCCATGGTATACATATACCACAATTTGTTAACCCATTCATGGGTTGATGGGCATTTGGGCTACTTCCCCAGTTGCCAATTATAAATTGGGCTGCAACGAATATTCTGGTTCAAATTTCTTTGTTGTAAAATGATTTTCATTCATCTGGGAAGATATCTAGTGATGGATTTGCAGGATCAAACGGTAGGTCACTTTTAGTTCCTTGAAAATTCTCCATACTTGTTTCCAAAAAGACTGTATTAGTTTGCGATCATACCATCAGGGTAAAAGTGTTCCCTTCTGTCCATATCCATGCCAACATTGGCAGTTTTGGGATTTTCTGATGTGGGTTAATCTTATTGGAGTTAGGTGATATCTCAAAGTGATTTTGATTTGCATTTCTCTGGTGATTAATTATGATATAGTCCAACAAGAAGGAGGGGAGAAGAGGGAGATAGAGGAGAGGGAGGACAGCAAATGGAGGGAGGGTATTTGATGGGACCTTATCTAATGTACCCAATGTAAGTGTACATTTCAAAACAACTAAGAGTATATTATAAATGTCTTACCAAAAAAATAAGTAAGTGAGGTGATGGTTATATTAATCAGTTTGATTTAAGCATTCCAGATTATATTTCAAATCATCACATTGTACCCCATAAATGTATACAATTATTTTATAAAAATAAAGTTAAAAAATAAAAAAATAAAAGGCCACTGGAAAAAAGAAAGTAAAATTGTAAAACATATAAAGAAGGAAACCACATAATCATGTCAGCAAAATGATTTTGAAAAAATCTAACACCTATTAATGATAAAACTGTCAGAGAAAGGAGGACTTACTACTCTGATAAAGGTAATTATGAAAACTACATTTAAGTTGATATCTACTTAAAGATAGAAAGCCAGTAAATATTTCTAAAGCCAGAAATTACTTAAGGATGTTTTCTCTATTACTGAACACCACACTGTAGACACTAGCTATTGCAACAAATTAAGAAAAGGAAATAAAGTGTATATAATTGGAAAGGAAGTAATATATCCCTATTTGCAGATGGTGTGATCTTCTACTTACAAATCTGTAAAAATCTTAAACTAATAAATAAGTTTAGTAAGGTCAAAGGTTAAACAAGCTAAATATACAAAGAATTCATTCTATTTCTATGTATTAGCATTGAACAAGTAGAAATTGATGTGTAAAAAATAGCGCATATTAAAATACCATTGAAATTTAAATATTTTAGGTATAAATCTAACAAAATATGTACAGAATCTATATGCTAAAAACTATGAAAGATTGATGATAAAATTTTTTAGAATGCAATAAATGAAAAGGTATATTACCATCCTCATGTATAAGAACTCAATATCATTAAAATATTAATTATCCAGAAATTGATTTCCAGATGAAGAAGGATATACAGAATGTATGAATAAGTGATTTATGTAGTGACAGTATTGCAGAGACTGGATAAATGATATATTGTTTAATAAACGATGTTGGAAAAATGAGTTCCATATGAACATAATGAAAGTATATGTACTTCCCACTCTATAGAAAAATAAATATGAAAACAAAACTTATAAATGTTTCTCAAACTTTAATGTGCATCAGAATCATCTAGGGGGTTTGGTAAAACAAAGATATTTATGCCTCCTACATAGAAATTCTGATAGACTAGATTTGAGGTGATGCTGCTGATGCTGACATAGGTATGACATTTTAAGAACCATTACTATAATAATTTTATAAACATAGAGAAATATCTTCACAATTTAGGGAAGGACTTCTTTTTTTTTTTTTTTTTTTGTAGAGACAGAGCCTCACTTTATCACCCTCGGTAGAGTGCCGTGGCGTCACATAGCTCACAGCAACCTCCAACTCCTGAGCTTAGGCAATTCTCCTGCCTCAGCTTCCCAAGTAGCTGGGACTACAGGCTCCCACCACAACGCCCAGCTATTTTTTTGTTGCAGTTAGGCTGGGGCCAGGTTTGAACCTGCCACCCTTCGTGTATGGAGCTGGCGCCCTACCCACTCAGCCACAGGCGCCACCAGACCCCAAATGTCAAACTATGAAGGAAAAGATTGACAAGTTCAGCTACATTAAAACATAAAAACTAATATGTTCCTCAAAGACACATTAAAATCAAAACATAAGCTATAATGTGTGAAAATATGACATATAACTACCAAATAATTATTATCCAGATATGGAAACAACTCCCTGATACTAATAAAAAGCCTATTAACTTATTAGAAAAGTACAGAGAAAGCATTACTAGAGGCTTGGCACCTGTAGCACAGTTGTTATGGAGCCAGCCACATACACTAAGGGTGACGGGTTTGAACCCGGCCAGGCCAGCTAAACAACTGCAACAAAAAAATAGCTGGGTGCTGTGGCAGGTGCTTGTAGTCCAGCTACTCAGGAGGCTGAGACAAGAGAATCACTTAAGGCCAAGAGTTTGAGATTGCTGTGAGTTGTGACACCATGGAACTCTCCTGAAGGTGACATAGTGAGACTCTGTCTCAAACAATAAATAAATAAATAATAAAAATATGATAAAAAATAAAGCATTATTATATATTACACAGGAAAATAACTATAATTGATCTATGAAAATACAAAATAGCACTTAGGCAAGAGCCATTTAGAGGCAGCATTTGCCAGAAGCTCCTATCCAGTAGGAGAAAAGTTGTACTGAGGTGACCTTGAAGTTGAAATTGGGGTGCAAATCTTCACACTGAGACAAACTGTGAGGCCAAGAATGATGAAGAAAGATAACAGAGATCAGGTACAGAGTGACTAGACTGGACTGAAGATGCCTGGTGAATAAGAGGTTCGGAAACTCTCCCCCAAGCAGGGAACAAAGGAACTTTCACCTCACCAGAGAGGAGGGAGCCTCTCCGTCTGTTCTGGTGCACCTGGGAATTTTTACCTCTGGAACCCCTTCCTATCTGGTACAAAAATGAACAAATTTTCTCTCTGCAGTCCAAGTCCACAGCCCAACCTTTCCTGTCTGGTAGCCTGAAAGACTGCCCCTTGAAGAGGCCTACTGTATTTGGAGAGTTCTATGGGAGAACTCTACAGTGTATGGGCTGCTGAAGAGAGCAACACCCAGCCCTCTGTTATGAATAGAAGCAGTGGCACTAGTGCAGTCCTAACTTTGGAGTGAGGAGGTATGGTCTTTAGTGGCTGTCACTCTTGCTAGGGGAAAGCTTTCCCCTGCCTGCTGGAGAGCCTCTGCCTAGTGTCCGTGCCCAGAAACCCACTGCCACCTTTTGCTATCTGCCTAGCAACTTGGAGAGAGACAGACCTAGTCTTAGGCAACCAGTGCTAGGATGACCCAGAAACTAGACCCCCTCCTCAGCTGTGGGAACAGTTGCATTTTATCTTGTCTGAAGCTAAAACACTGTGGGTGGGGGAAGGACTGCAGCTTCTCTGAACTTGTTTGCTTTCCCTGAGCACATTTGGTTAGAATTGTCCCCCAGAACTCTTAGATTCTCATTATCAAGCTTCCACTGGCTGGGGATATAGGTTCTCCCCTAATTTGAATTGGTTGGCACAAGGTGGGGTTAGCACCATGAGGAGTGGGAACAGTGGATCTATTCAAGAATTCCCCTCCTCTACCTGTCACTGGAGGTGGCAGGACTGCAGCTGTTCAAATCTTTATGCAGCAGAAACTGTAGCAAAATTTTACAGCTCTTTTAAACTGGGTGGAGCACAGGCTGACACCAAGACAGAATCAGTTGCCCTATCTAAGCAACTCCAACCCTCAAAGACTGTCACTGTAGCTCCGAAAAAAAAAAAAAAAGCTTCAAGAGTCTGTGCCTCAAGCAAAGCTCCAGTTCCTCTTCCAGGGGACTCCAGATCTGGTCTCACCCTGCCAGTTTTAGTTGCCAAATAGGTATGTACAGAGCTCTCTAAGTGTCCCCAATTAGGTTATCTCTCAATAATTTTTTCAGGGACAACCTAAAATTAAAAAATAAAAGTATAATTAATATTTAAAAGATGAAAATACTCCATATTCACATGTCAGTAAAATATTTAATTTCTCTATCACAAGTAATACTCAGTTCAGCAAGATACAGGATCCTGGGATAAAAATTGTTTTGTTTAAGAAGGTCTAAAAGGCCAAGGGCCATCCTCTTGTGTCTTGAGATGTTTCAGCCGAAAGATCTGCAGTCATCCTGATATTTTTCCCTTTGTAGGTAAGACTTTTCTTATGCCTACCTACTTGCAGGATTTTCTCCTTCATATTGATTTTAGCACAGTTAATTACAATGTGTCTAGGAGATGCTTTGTTTGTATTGAGTCATGCTGGAGTTCTAAAACTATCTACTATCTGAATTTCTGTGTTTCTTGCAATACTTGGGACATTCTCCCAACCAATTTCCATAATGTCTCGGAGTAGAGTATTAGTGCTTTTTGGACATCCTCTTCTTCAGGAATCCCTATAATTTGGATGTTTGATCTTTTGGAATAATCCCATAATTCTCTAAGGGAATATTCTGCTTTTGTTTTCCTTTTTGTTCTGCCTCTTTGACTGATTGGGATAGTTCAAAAGTCTTATCTTCAGTTTCTGAAATTCTTTTTTTCTCCTTTTTCTACTCTATTACTGAGGATCTCTATTGTGTTTCAAAGTTCCTTGAATGTCTTTTTTCAATTTCTCATGGGTAGAAGCCAGCAGAAGAATTGTAACAACATAAAAATTTAGAGTAGATCAATTCCTCCAAGAGATTATAAGAGAAATACAGCAGAAAATACCATCCATAGAAAAATTGTTAAAATGTCAGAAATAGAACTCAGAACATAGATAGCAAATAAGACAAATGGATTTGAGGAGAAGTTGGAAACAGAAAACCAAAAAAAAAAAAAAAATAGTTCAAAATTGCCTCAAAAAATTAGTGAATTTAAAGGAAAAGTCACCAAGGAACTGGACATAGTGAAAAAATATATAATAGAGTTTAAGGAATTAAAACATGTCAAAGTTCGGTAAACCATACATGAAGGAAGAAAGACTTCATGGTTAGCAGAAAACAAGGTGTCTCCATATCGCCACTATGCTTGCAGGGTTGCTAGTGTTCTAAGGCTTTAATCTGAGCCTCGCCCCCAGCCTGAAATTGGTATGACAATGTTTTTCTCAGTTTCTGCTGCTAGCATAGTGCTGTGGGAGAGAGAAAGGTCCTTGCCTACAATCTCTGTCTCCTCCAGGTCTCTGGCATGACCTCTGCTGCTACTGGGTAAGGTTACAAATGAATAAAACTAAACTCACATTGCAGGGGCATTTCAAATTTAATTAAAGTGCAAATTGACTTGGAATCCTAGATGAAAATCCAGTGTGTCATCCAAAAAGGTGCACTGATTTCTCTCTCCTTCCATGAGTGAACCACCAGAAGGCTCACAGAGAAGCTTTGTGCTGCTTAAGATGCTTCTTAATACTAAGCAGCACTAAAGACCTGAGCCTCAAATCTCAGGGAAGTTCTAGATTTGAATATGTTTCTAAAGCAGTTGTGTTGTATCCAGATGTTTTGATTTCATATAACTTTACAATCTTAGTATATACTTATTACTTATTATTATGATCATATCAGAAAACTAAGTATATTAAAAATCTAAAAAGTAGGAAAAAACTGAGACACAGAATAAATTAACTGTCATGAGAAAGAGCATATAGCAAAAATATATATTTTATATATAAAATTATATTATTATGTATATATTACATATACATAAATCACCTAGCCTGTCATTCAA
This sequence comes from Perodicticus potto, assembly GCA_963574655.1. Lineage (NCBI taxonomy): Eukaryota > Metazoa > Chordata > Mammalia > Primates > Lorisidae > Perodicticus > Perodicticus potto. The sequence continues at coordinate 505 of CAUYRH010048983.1, read as the reverse complement.
TTCAGGCTCTTCATTTTTAAAATGAGAAAGGAGGTAGTTCTGTGTTCTGAGAAGTAATGGAATCAATACATAAATTTCTTTGAATAGAACATAGCACCTTATATTTAAGACATAAAGAAACACTCTTTCTCTCTTTCTATATAAGTTTATTAATGACTTTTAAAATTATTATTGCCATAGAATAATGGTAATATTGCTTTGGACCAGCGATAATCCACAGAACTACATTTGGAAGATCTGTTACAGAAGATCCACAGTGGCCTATTGTAATAGAGAGTTCTACTAGGGAAATGGACTACTTTGTAATAATTACAATATTTTGCCATGTATATTTCATATATTTTTGGGCCACATTTTTTTTTAATTTTTATTAAATCATAATTGTGTACATTGGTGCAATCATGGGGCACAATGTGCTGACTTCATATACAATCTGAAATATTTTCATTGAACTATTTATCATAGCCTTCATGGCCTTTTAATCACTATATGAAGACATTTATAT
>CAUYRH010048982.1:0-35389 GCA_963574655.1 Perodicticus potto | reverse complement strand
CAAATGAACAGTAAGTGGCAGAATTCAGACTCCAGAACTTGCTGCGAGCCGTCGCGCTGCATTTCCCAAAGAGGGGTAACAATACAGACCCCAAACAACTTTCCATTTGAAACTGTGTTCAGATTAAGTAAGCGCATCTATGCACTCTTTCACAACCACCAGGAAAGATATTTAAAAATAACTTTTTATTTTATTGGAAAATAGATGTGATATAAAAAGAACTCCACACTATAATATCAACCATAAAGTATCACGCACATACAGATACAAGAATTCAAGGAACTGTACCATTATATCAAAATATTTGACAAGGAGAGGTGGGGTATGAAATAGTTTTGTTTTTGTTTTTTTAATTTTTTTTTAAGAGAGACAGAGTCTCACTCTTGTTCACACTGGTTTGTCTCAAATTCCTGATCTCAAGTGATCCTCCAACTTCAGCTTCCCAAAATGCTAGGACTAGAGGAATGAGCCTTTGCAACCAGTGATCAGCGATGTTTTTCTGACCCTGCACAGTATATTTTTTTACAAATTTCCTAAATGACCTTGAATGACTTTGTAATTGTGAAAAATTAATCCAGCAAGGGAGAATTAAAAGGGCATCTGAGTAATTTTCAATCGTTTGAGAGTTTGTCACTCCACCTCTTAAAACATAATACCACTTTTAAACATTGTCATGATGCCAAATTCTAGTTATGTATGTTTATTTCTGTTAGTTATTTCATTATTCATATAAAGGATGTTCAGTAAATAAGCTTACATCTAGAGATCTGTGAGAGTTAAAGGGGCTATAAACTCCATCAGCAGCTTCTTCCAAAGTTACAGAACTTGGAAGTGAAACACACAAAATCACCAACATTGCAGTGGAGAATCGCAGCCTTCTGTGGAGTAAGGGGTGAGCACACGTGTCATCCACTAAACCGCACAAAATCCCCTCGCACCCATCACAGCCGCACAGCAAGGCTCCTGGGGCCTGTTGCAGCTGTCTGGAAGGCAGTGAAAAGCGATGACAAGTCAGAAAGCTGTGAGAGGCACTGAAGGTCCTTTTGTTTTATGCCACCTTCCTTTCCAGTGCCTTTCAGAATCCTTCCCCTGCATGCAGTATTTTCGGTAAAGTTCTCCCTGTGTATAAAACCCCTCTGGTATTACAAGCAGCGCAGTAATAACCGTTTAGATAATTGTCTTATCACATATTCCCCCATTCAATTCTGTGAATGGACTGGTCAGAAAATTAGCGAAGTCATTTTAATTAGATGAAATCTACCCTGCAGCTCATGCTTCAGGAAGGCAAGAGGCCTTGAGACCCAGCACCAGGAAGGTAACACTCTAGGGAAGGATCCTGAGAATAAACTGTCTCATGTCTGTGCTGTGCCCTTGGAGTCATTTCACTGGCTGCCTCTTACAACTCCATCATAGAATGAAAGGAAAGAAAAGGTTCTAAAGCTTATTAATCAAATTCTATACAATAGCCATAACAGTGTTGTTACATAGGGTGGCCTTGCCAACCCTGCATCTTGTGTGAAACAGTAGTAGAGGTTAACTTGAAACTTGCGCCCAGGTTCGTTTGGTTTTATTCAAACAGTAGTTGTCTGAAATATGTCTCTTTGGGGAATTTTCTCTCCATAATCCATGCTCCATTTCCTTTGCCCTCTATACAATCTTTGCTGCTTGTAGTTTTATGGTTTCATTAATGACAGCATTTATTTTTTTCCTACTAAAGAATTTCTAATTTCATTATGCAACTTTCTGCATATCCTCTGTATTTAAAGATAGTAAATTTGAATAATGGCTACAAAACTTTTACCAGGTAATGTCTAAGTTAATCCAACATAATTTAGATTTGGGGGACTGTTACATCATATATTTCTCTTCCCTTTAATATATAGCTTTTGTTGAATTTTAGGTCAAATATGAAAATCAGGAAAACAAAAGCCAGGGACTAGTGTTTACTGAGAGAAAGATATCAGAAAGCTTTGGGGGATGGAAAATGTTAAATAAAAAGAGAGGGGGCCCAGAGTTTGTGAGTAGAGAAATGAGAACATTGTGAAACTTTCGTTTTATAAGGAAGGCGAGCAAATGCTACTTCATCCTGCCTGTGATGAAGGGTGAGAAGGAATTGTTCTAAAATGCTGTACACTATATTAGAATTTGGTGGAAAAGACGTAAGGCAGCTCATAGGATAAAAAGTCAGTAATAAAATTGTTACAACAGGATGTGTTAAGTGTATATGACTCTATTTTTCAGACACTAAACTCCAGAATTGCAAACCAAATAATAAAAATTAATGCTTATGCATCTTACCGTCTTCAGCAGTTCAATAGCCTGTCAGAAGCAAGACAAAGAAAAGCTGGCCGACCTGGTCTGATGACAACTTTTCCTACATGATTAAAGAAACAAATACCCACTACACATAAAACATATCTGAGAACAGCTGGCTAACTTTATAACCCTCCGTAACTCACATCTTTTAACACCAAGATTTAGTGTCAGAAGACTTATAAAAAACAATGAATAGGCAAAATATACAACAGTGAACATGGCCTAGTCCTGAGGCAGATCATGCCTTTTCCCCATAAAGCCCTTTATGATTCTTATAAACAGTTTAGTCTCATCCACAGTCTCTTAGATTTTAGCTAAAAGCAACTAACTGAAACCTCTGCAACTCTCTAATATGCAGGCTCTGAAACTTTCAAGATTCAGTTAAGGTCTGTGTTGTATTTTAACCACCAAAATTGAATCTTAAATGGTTCCCTGTTGAAATGTTTTCGTCATCTGTGTCTTTCCTAGTTCCTTGAAATTCCTTGTTTTCTCTCCATCTTTTCACTCCAGAAGTAAACCAAATCAAAGGTTTTCATTTCTCCTCTTGCACTCTGAAAATAATTCCAAATCAGGGTCATATTAAATTTCCTGATGAGCAATTTCTGAAAAGTCTGTGTCCTCGTTTGTGTCCTATTTTAGAAATATTTGCTTTCCTCACACACACGTTTTCTTTCCCATGTCAAAGAAACTGTCTGGCATAGATGTTGCATAATGAGGGGGTATTCTACAGCCTGCTGTCAAGTCCACTACCAGCTCTGTGTCTATCCATATTTTTTAAGAATTTCAACATTGAAAAGCCTGGAGAAAAAAAGAAAAAAAGTTGTTGCCATCTAGCCTAAAAACTCCGTAACTAAGCAAGGTAGGGATATCAGCAGCCAAAAGTGGCTTAGCCTTCAGTTTACAAAGGATCAGCTGATTCTGCCATAAAGGGATGTTTTTAACATATACCTGAAAAGTAAGATGCTGAGGAGAGTGAGGTAAGTGATGACAGAGTTACTGCTTGGACACTGGGAAGTATGAGGATGGAAATTTGGGCCACCCACCACTAATTCTGCTCAGCAAGAATAGAAAAGCCTCTGGAGAGCACAAAGCCCGTGGACAGAGAGGAGCAAAGTCTGCTGCAATGACCCAGACTTGAACTTGGGAGATAAAAGCAGAGCTATGATAGCTGCATTGAATCACTACAGCTCAAGCGAACATTAGTTAACAGAGAGCACACGCCGTGAGGTTTCCTGGAGAGTTTTTGGAATCATGTCCCTATGAACACAGAATATCCTTCAGACTGAATGGTGGTCTCTGGCTAGTTAGCTGGTTAATGCCATGTGATTGTGTTAACTAATTAAAGGGACAAAAGTGAATGAGAAAACAGAACGACAGACAGCCTACATGAGAAAGGAGAGTACGAGTAAGAATATAAGTACAATATATAAGAAATAGGGAAGAGGGAGGTGCTTGTGGCTCAGTGGGTAGGGTGCCAGCCCCATATACTGAGGGTGGTGGGTTCAAACCCGGCCCCAGTCAAGCTGCAACAAAGAAAATAGCCGGGCGTTGTGGTGAGCGCCTGTAGTCCCTGCTACTCGGGAGGCTGAGGCAAGGCAATTGCCTAAGCCCAGGAGTTGGAGGTTGCTGTGAGCTGTGGACGCCATAGCACTCTACCAAGGGTGATAAAGTTAGACTCTGTCTGTGCAAAAAAAGAAAGAAAGAAAGAAAGAAATATGGAAGAAAGACCTTAATAAATATGAGAAAATAGAAAAGTTTTTCTTAAATTTAAGAAGAAATGTTCAGTCAGTTATAAACATGAACGTGATTTAATCTCAAGTATTTACTAAAAAGAAATGTCTCAACCCATTTCTCCCATTTTTACCTGCTCCTGTTACTGCTTCATACCCTCAGTCTGCAGTTCTACCTGTTGGAAATTTCATAATTTGTATCAATGTAGCTCTAGTGTCTCGAGGAGAGATGCAATGGAAATTCAAGTTCCTACCCAAAGCATGTGTTTCTTAGAGCATCAAGAACTCCGTACGTTTTGGAAAGGAGTTTCTAAAGAACTTGTTGGTTTTCTTAATCAGACAAAAACAAAGAATGAGCCACTATAGCACTTTGGTGCTGTTTCCCTTAAGCTTAGCAATGGCATGATGGCTTTATCTCTGTCTTCACTGAAATGAGTTATGAGCAGGTCCGAGCTTAGGAGATCTGGGAAGTGTCCTGTGACCTACAAAAGGGACTGACTCTCAGCAAGTGTCTGCTCGGCAGTCTCCAGTGCCCTCGGTGGAAGACATGGCTCAAACTCACCCAATCTAAAGAATCCCTGAGCTGCTTATTAAAGTCCAGAATCTCAGTCCCAGTTGAGAATTAATGACTCTGAATCTAGAGTAAAGGAACATTTGACTTTCTAGCAAAGATCGCAGGTGATTCTAAATGCAGGCTTATGAACCAGTGCAATAAGCAGCAGTCCTTAGGATATAAATCATGTGTGTGATTTTGGTTTTCCATCTTGAGTGATATATGACAAAAAGGAAATGGCAGGCCATGGGGACTATGGCAATAGACTTATAAAACTCACACTAAGAGATTGTTTAAACTGTGTATCAAACTGTCATTTGATCACCTTCAAAAAATTTATATAGAAGCCAAATAATATCCTATGGGAGCAAGTAGACTTGAGAAAACACTGAAACGCCAAGTGCTTATTAATGGAACCCAGAACCAAATGTTCTCTCTAGCCACCTGTGAGCAATCCCTGTTTGACATGTGACAGGGAAGGTGGTCATTTGTTTTAGATTCTGTGGCTTGCACCTCTGTAGATTTATGGTGATAGGGATAGCAATTCATTTCCTTAGTTTTGAGTCCAGTGGAAGTTAAATTCCCAATTTATTACTTTTTGACCTTTGCCACAGAAACTAGTTGAATGCTTTAGAATCGACTTTCTTTGGTTGGGCAACACACAGCCACGGCAAATGAAAAAGACTTAAGAAACAAGACGTACTTTTAGTGTTGTGTCTCCTAGGGCCAAAAAAAAAAAAAAGAAAAAAAAAATTAAATCGTGGATAATCTAAGAATTGATTAAAATGTTTTCTAAATTCTTCTTAAGCTATCAGCCACTCTCTAATGCTTTTTAGCTTGGCACCACAAGAGCTAATTGGCTTAATTCTTTTTAAAGTTCATCACCTGTAATTAATGGACTGAAAGACTGGGAGCATAACGATTTTCAGGTCTGAAGTTTATAATCCCTTAGATTTTAAACGAACTTGACCTCTATCCTCTCTTTCCCTATAAACATCACATCCATGCAGAAATGGAAGGTAATTTGCCTCTCATAGTATTGATTAGCTCTGAATCCCAGTAAATAGTTGAATCTTGGTATCTTTAGATATTTTGAACCTCTTTGTCCCAAGTTTTGCTAATTCTTGCATAACACTAGCATCACCCCTTCCATAAAATGTTAACTCTCATCTTCACGGAGCAGAGGTCACCTAGGACAACAAAAATAGACTAAGGTCCCCATCTAAATGGGGTCATAAAACATTATTTGTTACAGTTGACATTGACCTAGACACTGAAAAAGAGTCTTAGCTATAGAAAGTTTGTTTTTATTTTCACAACATAAATCATCTTAAGATATACATTCAAATTTATTTAGTTAGAAAATAAATCTAAGGCTAAGTAGTAATTTTTCAAAAATAGAGACAGTGTTACTTAAATATTAATATCTAGTTATAGTAAAATTTATGTAAACTAGTTTTAAGTTACTCTTTTAATAATGAATAAAATATAAGATTAAAATAATGAATATATTATAAAAAGGACAATCATTTACTGACCATATGCTATGTGCCAAGTGCTGTTCTAAAACTTTATATTCATGAAACTCATCTTATATTTGTTTTATAAAAAGAACATTTGCTTAGAGAGATTTAGAAATTTGCCCAAAGATATCATACTGCTTGGTACTGAAATTCAATTAGGTGTGCCTGACTATAAAACTGTCTTCTTAAGTCCATGTATTATAGAACTTCTTCTCTGCCTCAACTTTGAATACTTTTGTTAAACATATATTATTGAATTAGAATAATGTTTCCCAAGAATTAATGCTGACTTATCTCCATCTCTGTTACAGAGACCATATGCTGGATTCTTAGTCAGAAGTGCCTTGTTCAGACACTGGTATTTATTCTGTTTTCTGAAGGTACTTGAGGTTCCGCAACTTTATTTTCCTGTTATAAGGTGATGAGGGTGGTCAGAGGGGTGATCTTATCTGGTCCCACCTGCCTGTATTGCTGCATAGGTCATCAAATGTCCATCCAAAGGCAGTGAAATTCAAGTCAAATTGTTACAACCACCACTCTCCTACATGAATTATGTGGAAAGGCAAGCTTGACCACACAAGGCGGATCATGCCTGTAATCCTAGTGCTCTGAGAGGCCAAGACAGATGAATTGCTTGAGCTCAGGAGTTTGAGAATAGCCTGAGCAAGAGTGAGACCCTCCTCAATCTCTACTAAAAAAAAAAAAAATAGAAAAATTAGCTGGGCATCATGGCAGGTGCCTGTAGTCCTCTAGGAGGCTGGGGCAATAGGATTGCTCGAGTCTAAGGGTTCAAGGTTGCTGTGAGTTATGATGCCATAGCACTCTATCCAAGGAAACTAAGTAAGATTCTCTCAGAAAGAAAGAAAAGAAAGGAAGGAAGGAAGAAAGAAAGAGAGAGAGGGACAAACGAGCTTAGCTGTTGACTTATATTTTATAGAAAAGAGACAGATCCAAACAGCCCACCATGCACCTGCAGGAATGTGAGCACCATCATGCCATGGAATGAGGCCTGATGCCAGAGAATACATGAAATTTTGACACTGAGAGAAAAACAGCCTATCCATTTAGATTAGTCTTAGAGCAGAAAGCATAAAAATGAATACAATGTTCATTTATCATTAGGAGTAAACAATAATTCCCATTCTTTGGGGCACAATTTGGCGGTATCACTATAGACCTACTCTGTCAAATTTGTCTTCTGGTACTCCACAGTTGATGTGGTCTGTGTTATTTTGAAATTGCGGCATGATTATAAATATTTAAAAATTTTCCCTTAGGCTGCCACTTTGACAATCCAGCACACCTTCAGCACACACACACACACACACAAATCATAACCGGACAGTAAATGAATCCTCAGACAAGGCTGGCTGAACTTATCGAAAACGTCTTTAAGGAGAGAGACTGCCAGTTTTTATCAGAGCTGTTAAGTTAAGCCATCTACTAGTAAGTGTCCCCAAAGACCTAGTTTTGAGATTTTCTATAAAAGAAAATATCTGCTTTGGCTTGTCTGTGACAAGGTACCGGTCAATATGATTATATTCTCAGAAAGAACATTGCAAAACAATCTCCAATATCAAAACTTTAAAAGTTTCCAGATCACTTTTATATGCTCCTCGTAGGAGTGTAAAGTTTTGAACTCCTTTTGGAAAAACTACTGACAGTATGTGTTAGGAGCCTTTAAGAAATGTTAATTTCCTTTGATCCGGTAATGACACATCTCCGAAAGTAACCTAAGGGGGAAAAATCTATAAGATACAAAAGCAAAAGACAACAAGAAAAGAAAGAGAGGGAAGAAAGGAAGGAAAGATGGAGAAAGAAAGTTAGTTCATGGTACAAAAGGGTTTGGGGAGTTGAGGGGTTTGGGGGTTGTTTTGGTATTATGCAATTTAAAAATCTTTAAATAAAATACTCACAGGAAGACAATAATTATATAATCTATATCACTGGAACTCAAAAGACTTATTAGGCAATCTGTAAAAATGTCTTTATAAAAATTTTGTGATAACAAGAACAAATATTGGCTGCAATATTAAATTTTAAAAACTAAATATCAAATAAAATCTATATGTATGCACAAAATATGTATTAGAAAGGTATTTATTAGTGTTCATTATCTCTGTGGATTAGCTGATTTTTTTCTAATTCTCCCACGTTTTCAACAATCCATAATAATGATGGGTTGCTTTTGTAAAAATTACATAGAGAGATTAACATTCAGGTTTTTTGGTAAATTTCAGCAATTTTTCAAATTCTAAATGTAGGTTAGCTCATTATATCAACTTTTCAAAGTTAAACAAAACAACAAAAAAGGATTTTTTTTCCCTAATTTTAATTCTGGAATTCAGATGCTCTCTAAAACAATGAAATCTATTTCTTCATCTAAGAGTAGTAAGTCTTCAGTAAAAAATAAATAGAAATGTGGGCAGCACCTGTGGCTCAAAGGAGTAGGGCACTGGCCCCATATGCTGGAGGTGGTGGGCTCAAACCCAGCCCTGGCCAAAAACTGAAAAGAAATAAAAATAATAAAAATAAATAAATAAATAGAAATGCTGAATAGTAGGAGAAAGAAGAAAAAATTCAATAGTTCCAACAGTGAGAGTCAATAATATTTTTCTATATTGGCATATCTAACTGAGGTGGTTTTTATGTGCAATTTCGTTTTACATAGTTATATTATAGATGCCTTTTCGTATTTGGTGCTTTTATCTATAAAATTATTTTTAATGATACGTAAAATTAGCAACACAATACACGTGTAATCTAAAATTCACATGGTTCCTGAAACTAAAATAGAAGGCGTACCAAGAAAAGAACTTTAATGGTGCTGAACTCAATGAATGCCGATGTCTGAAAACATGAAATTACTAACAGAACGAGGATAATTTTGTAGAACATGCTTTGCCACACAACAGAGAATTCCATGTCTCCACAAAGTATCAACTAAGTGATAAGAAAGCAATTAACTGCAAGAAGACCATATGCTTCTACTCTCCAAGGAGACCTGGGTGGATGGTCCTGCCTTTTCCTTATAGCCACTGGAACCCGAATGTTTGAGTGTGGACCTGAAAGCATGTTATAGGAAACAAACAAACAAAAAAATAAACAGGGAGAAGAAAGAAGAGGGCAGGATAAAGGAAAGGGGATAGAAGGAAACAAATGGACAAGAAGTTTGCTACCTCCATGGTGCACCAGAATGTACTTAGTTTGCTGTAATAAAACTTAATAAGCAGACCTCAAACTCTACTGGGAACAGCAACTCCCTGGAAAACTTGGTAAAATACAGATTCCTTCTCACCAACAATTAATGCTCAATTGTTCTGGCATAAACCCAATAACATTTTTTTCTGAGTACTTGGGTTGGTATCCAAGGCTCAGTTGGTACTAAGAAAATTAATTATACAAATTGAAGTCCTTCCTGTCACACCAACTAAATTTGAGTCAAGAGGCCACGTGATAAAAAGCACTCAGGTCACACACTGCTGCTCCAAGAACTGTCTTGTAAATGGAATGACCTGCCGTGACTTTCAGGTGAGTTTTCCCTAATATCTGCTGCATGGGCATCTGGTACCATCTCTCTGTTCTGCTGTCTGTCTCCCCGTCGAGCTCTCCGTCTACTGGGCCCACATGTCTGAGAGAGAAGCACGGATGGATGGAGACAGGGACAGTGGGAGAGAGACAAAGACAGGCAGAGGCGGGGGACAGAGATGAGCACAGAGAAAGAGGGAACCCCGCACACAAAAATAAACAATGATCAAAGGAAAATGTAAGTGACAAAATGTGACTTAAGAGGTGTTCCAAAACTTCAATTAAGCAACCAGCATAGGCAAAATGGAAAGATTCATTTAAAATGTATCTCTTAAAATGTGAATCACAGTTACCAATGTTGGTATCAATCAGTATGACAGTCAGGAGTGAATGTAATAAACAGATTTCCATACTTTAATTTGTATAATCTTAATTACACAGGTTATAATAATAATTTTTACTTCATTGCTTCTGTAATAACAAAAATGAGCAAGTAATACTAACTTAGGGTAGAATAGATAAAAGCATGTAAATCACTCCTAATCACTAATCCCATTATAAATACAACCAATTTTGGTGCCTTCTCTTTTTTATTTATATCATTTTATATAATTTTCATTCATTAGATATTATCACATAAATCTCTTAGTGCCTGCATAACATTATATCATATAGATACTCAATATTTAACGTATTTCCTATTCACTTGAGATTTTTATAAAACTTTTATATAACTTACTTTTCTAACAACATTCTCTTTTATAAATTTGAAGAAATCACTAGGGCAATTTATACTATGGTTTTAATCTTAGCTAAAATGAAAAAAATAATGTAGAGGAAACAAAGCAATAACTACAAAATCTCATAATTTAAAATGGTGATGGGCAATTATAGCACAAGAAGACAGATGGGGAAAAGGGTAAGGGAGGGAAGGGGAGGGGGAGGGTGGGTGGAGAGAGGGTAAATGGTGGGATCACACTTATGGTGCACCTTAGAAGGGACAGGTGAAACCTACTAAATGCAGAACACAAATGTTTTCACACAATAAACTAGAAAATCCCTTGAAGGTGATGTTGAACAGTTAGATGAAAATATTTCAGATTATATATGAAGCCTGCACACTGTACCCCATGATTGCAATAATGTACACAGCTATGATTTAATAAAAAATAAAAATTAAAAAAAAACATGGTGATGGGATAATAATAGATGCAATATTACTCATGTTAATATTTGACAAGAATTACTGTTAAAATTAAAAAATTATCAACTATAAACCGATTTCCACATATACTGAAAGGTAGCATGACTTAGTAGGGACAAAATGTTGAACAAAATATAAATAAAATAATGTTGATATAATTATGATTATCAAAAGCAAAATTTTGTAACAACAAATATTCTAAAAAATGTTTCTGTTTTTGTTTTGTTTGAGTTAGTTTGGTTTGGTGTAATGGATGGTGCTGTACAGTGATAGGGGTAAATGAACATATGCTGGGACTGTGGGCCCCATCCACTAGGCCATGGGCCAGGAGTGATTGCTAGTCTATTTCTGATTGTCTTTGAGGAATCATGGCAAGTTTTCCAAAGTTCAAATGATTTTAGGCCTACAAACTGACTTAATATGGAATCCTAACAAAGTTCCACAATTATTCTAGGGCATTCAGAAAATGATGTGGTATTAAGAGATTGTGCATGTATACTAGAAGTAAGGAATTCTTTTTTTAACTAAAGTTACTATCCTGGCCTACTAAGGCAATGCTCTAGACAGAGTGTACCATATTTACAAACGAGGATCCTGTAAAATCTCCAATATCCTTGTTTACTTGACGAGAGAACAGGGTTGAGAAGAAAGTAGAGTCAGTTCTCCAAAGCTTCGACCTTACTCAAGAAGTTGATATATAGCAAAGTTTCTGATTATGTGACATGGGATTATGTTATTGATCGTATCTCAAGTAACATGTATATTAAATGGCCTAAAAAGAATCTTAGAAAGCAAGTTTATCAAATTTACAGATGAGAAAAGCCATGGTTGGAAACCTAATATATTTGATATTTGGAGACTAACTCCAAAACATCAACAGGCTGGAATAATGGGACTATATCTTTAAAAGAATAGATAATTCACATAAAATCTTATACTGGGTTTGTACAATTATTTGCCTAATGAATAGATTTTTAAAAAGTTAAAGAAACTTAGTGTAAGAGCAGTAAGTGTGAAAAATAACCAGAAGGCTTAGCTGCCCATTTGTCAACCAACTAAACAAAGGAAGTATTAGATGCCTCATTTTAGAGTGAGCATTTTCTGTGCCCTCTGGTCCAGCTGTGCCAGCAGTACGGCTAATAATTTCATTCCTGGTGTACACCTGTATCAATTTCTCAGCTGGGTCAGAAATCAGGGGCTGGGGGATGTAAGGGATACTCAAACCCCAAACAAGTGGTTGAGTAAAATTTCCCTCTTTTTATTCTCATTTTATAGATGAGAAAACCGAAGCTTAGATAGTTTACATGCTTAGCAAAGTTAAAGAAAAGGATTTGACTTTTACCTGATTGACTCGAGAGTCCATTAACCATTCTTCTGCTCCAGCCCTCCTGCATGAGGACAGTAAGAAGTCTTCCCACAGCTGATAGAACTCACTTTAAAAGGAACAAGGACTAGCTAAAGTTTGACCAAACTTTTAGACGAAAGTGGGGCAGGTGGATGAGGGTGATGAGCGCTTGAAAACTGTGCAATATGGGTAATGGCAAAAGGCAACAAAAAGGTTTGCTCTGAAAGGAACAGACACAGAAAGAACAAGGTAACTGGCAGCCATCATTTCAAGGGAGGGAAAGTGGAAGAGAGATTAGATGTACCCCACGTGTAAGCAGAAAGCTGCCCTCTGCTGGAGGAATGAACAAAAAGCATGGGAGATGGATTTTTACCAATATTTCGAAGCATATAACAAATAACACCAATTGAAAATGTGTCTGGCTTTTTTGAATTTCTATTTCCTATCAGTGGCTGGCTTATTCACTGTCAAGAATCTACAGAAGAAATATCTGCCCTGGATTTATTAATTTATCTAACAGATGAATGGTGTCTCTACTATAAGCCAGGCACTCTTGTAAGTGTTGGGGAGATAGTGCTAACCAAGACTCAAAAGACATATTTATAAAATAAAAATAAATTATAATATGGTTACAAAGTTAAAAATACAATGTTTAACAAGAGACAGGACTCTCATGAAGTTTCCACTCTGGAAAGAGGAAGGAAAAAATATAAACACATAACGAATAAGTTAATTTGTGATACTGATAATGCTATTCAAAAAATGATATGATGGAGTATAACCAAAGCTAGGAGACAACTTTAGATAGTTGTTCAAGAAAGGATTCTCTGAGATGACAGTTGAGTACTTTATCAGAAAACAGAGCCCGCAAGACCTAGGGGAAAAGAATTTTAGTCAGGGTAGTAGCAAGGACAAGGCCCTTAGGCTTGAGTAAGCTTGTTGTCTAGAAAGAAATTCACTACAGACAGAAAATCATGAACTTTAACTGAGAGGATTAGAGCATGTCTACTCTAGTATTTTGGACTTGAAAATATGTCACTTTCTCGTCTAAATTTTTCAGAAATGGATGCAGAATTCTCTGGTATAGATGCAAAAAAATCCGTGATATTAACTGTCAATGGAAAGTAATGCATTTTGTTTCAAGTTTTTATTATCTTTTAACTGACAAATAAAAATCATATTTATTAATAATGTACAACATAATGCTTTAAAATATGTACATATTGTGAAATAGTTAAATCAAGCCTACATGTATTACCTCATATTCTGACCAATATTTGTGGTGAGAACACTTAAGATTTACTCTTAGAAATTATAAAAGATGTGATTTTTTTTGTTATCCAACTACAGTCCCCATGATGTACGCTAGATCGCCCATCTAACTATAATTTTTTATCCTTTGACCAAGATCAACCCTCCCTCCCCAACCCCTACTTTAGTCTTCTTGTAACCACTTCCACTTCTGTGAGTCTGACCATTTTAGATTCCACATATCAGTGAAATTAGGTAGCATTTGTCTTTCCACGGGTGGCAAATTTTTGAGCTCTATTGAGCAATACTTTGTCACTTTTAAATCAATAAAGGGTATTAACTTCATCTCCCCTTTGTTTTCCCAAAGCATGAGAAAATCATATGTGCATTCATTGATTGTGATGAGGCACATTTTGTCCAAAATGTATTTTCGAAACAGATGAGAGCAGAGTGTCCTGTTACTCACTGCTCCCAGTCTAGCTCATGGTAGGCACATAATTCAGGGGACTGGAAGCTCTCGGCTTGTCCTCACTGTGCCACTGATGAGGCATGTGGGGAGAATCAGGTCACAATGAGGTTCAGGGTTCTTCATTTGTAAAGACAAAGGATCATCATAGCTATCCAACCAATTTAACATAACGGAGAAGCATAACTTAGACAATGATGTCAATAAAGATAATTTGAAAATTTTAAATTATTAGGTCTGACAGGTATCTTACTGTAAACTTAAGCACTCTGCTTTATAACAAGGGAAATACATCTTCGTCATTTCCTACAATTTGCCGAAAAATTGAATCCCAGAACTTGCTTCTAATAAAGAAGAAACAGAAACCAAAGCAAACTGGAACATAAGGGAAATATGGAAAGGAAAGGGAGCAGTGAATGACAGTTTTCTGGAAGAATCAGGAAGAGAGAGATTTGGAGATTAGAGACAATATAGTGGCAAAAAATATATATATAGCTAAACTTTGTAAAACAAGGAAGAAGAAAACAGGTAAAATTGCAATCGAACCTTGTTGGGAGTCTAGTGAACCCCAACTTGAGACAGTGATCAGCAAGGGAGACAATGCTGGGGAAAGCATGAAGCTGACACCAATTTAGTGCAAATTAGTGCATAAAGCCAGGAAACTTGGAAGGGCATACACTGTTTCAAGTGCCAGGTGGCAGCCTGAAAACAATGCAGCAACCTGTCCTGCTTCCCAGGAATCTTTTTAATGGGCACATGACAAAGTATATGGGTAAGAATGCACAGCAGTCAGCAGTCAAGGTTAAAAACGAGAGAAGGGAGATTACAGCCCCCAAGAAGTTTGGGTAAAGGGTAAACAGGGTTATAGGGTAATAGAACATCTGAAGTGGCCAGATAATGGTGCAAGTTGGGGGGAGCAAGAGCAAGTCTCATCCCCTCAACCAGACATCCCAGCTTTTCCAGCCTAAGCTACTAATTAATGGTCTTAGCTTACCTGCACTGCTGATTTCCCCAGATAAGGAATGTCACATAGACATTGACTGGGCACTTTACTCTGAGTTGGAAGGTCCATGAGGAACTCAGCCTATCTACATCCCACAGAAAGGAAGGCACCACAACCCAGATCTCTTCATACTTTTTATATTTTTATTAGAAGGCAAAACATATCTGGACACATACATTTAGGGTACAACTCTGCCAAAGATTTCTTTTTATCTATGGAGAAAGAATTTCTGTATGTTTCTTCATATTTATTCCTTACCAGAATAGCATTCCTATTAAACTTCTTTTCCCAAAAGAATTCAGTATTATAATGTTGCAGATAGGAGGCGAGGCCACTTTTTGCCTTACATAAAAAATACAGTTTTATTTCATAGAGACCAGAATGGACATGCAGTTTATGAAGGTATTTTATCATTTTTCAGACTCTCTATGTACAGAAAAGTGAAAATGATAAATGATAAATTGCAGAGTGCCAGGAGACAAACACATAAACCAATAAAAGATCCATAGTAAAACATAGCAGGGACATTGGAAGGCTGTGGGCAAACAAGACTTTGAAATGCAACAAGTTTCCAAAGGTTGGTTAGTGAAGATTCATGATCTATTTTATGTAACTCGTGTTTATATATTAGGGTCTTCACAGACTCCATGTTCCCCGAACATACATCCTCAAGTCCAGGTGGGAAATTTGATGAGCAAAGACTTCTGTACCTCAACCAAACTTTCCACCCCTTCCTCATCCTCACCTACTCCATGATATTTCCTGAAATTGCATCATTTATGTGTTATTCTCTGGGTCAAACTTTAGAAATCTTTAAAAATAAACAAATAGGACAAATATTATGTTACAGAAAGTCTGACAGAAATAAAATGGGGCCAAGCATGGTGGCTCAGAGCTGTAATCCTAGCACACTGGGAGGCCGAGGCAGGTGGACTGCCTGAGCTCACAGGTTACAGATCAGCCTGAGCCCGAGTAAGACCTCGTCTCTAAAAATATCTGGTCATTGTAGCAGGCGCCTATAGTCCCAGCTACTTGGGAGGCTGAGGCAAGAGAATTGCTTGAGCCTAAGAGTTTGAGGTTGCTTGAGCTGTGATGCCACAGTACTCTATCCAGTGCGACAAAGTGAGATTCTGTACCCCCAAAAAAAACAAAAAAAGAAAGGAAGGAAGGAAGGAAGGAAGGAAGGAAGGAAGGGCTGGGCACAGTGGCTCACACCTATAATCCCAGCCCTCTGGGATGCTGAGGTGGGCATATCACCTGAGCTCATGAGTTCAAGACCAGTCTGAGGTAGAGGGAAATCCCATTTCTAAAAACAGCCGTCTGCTCTGCCAGGCGCCTATTAATTCCAGCTGCTTGGGAGGAGGAGGCAAGAGAATCGCTTGAGCCCAAGAGTCTGAGATTGCTGTGAACTATGACAGAGTAGAGTTTCAGGGCAACAAAATGAGGGTGGCAACCCCCACCAAATTAAAGAAATAAAATGAGACAGAGCACAGTGTTTGGGGGAAGCTGCAAGAAGGTGCTGGGACTCATGCAAGCCAGGACTCATGAGAGACAGGATCCAGGTTGGGCAGCCAGCACCAGGGCTCCAGAAGTGCCTTGGAGCAAAGCTGCATTTAGGCTTCTTTATAATGATCTTCGGCGTGACAGTGTGAAAACAAAAAGGAAGGGAAAGTGTGCTAAAGCATCACTTCTTCCATGTCTGTCTGCAGGCAATGTCATAGTAGCCACATGCAATAAAGAAATAATCACAAAGTTCATATGCAATCCTTACCATTTAATATTGACAACAGGTATAAAATATCTGATTTTGAACAGAGATTCAGAATTAAGAAAATGTATAAGTTGTGCATCTTTAAAGGTCAGAGAAATATTATTCTATATGCTAAACCATCAATTTACAAGTCAGGATCTGGCAGTCAGAGGAGAGAGCATGAGCACAATTTGTTTTCTTCAGTCTCGGCTTTAGTTTTTTTTTTTTTAATTACAGTTGGCTCTGAACAACACGAGGGTTATGGCGACCAAACCCACACACAGTTAAACGTCTCTGTGGAACTTGGGACTCCCCCAAAACGGAACTACTAATAACCTAATGTTGACAGGAAGCCTTACTGATAACATTAACAGTCGATTAACATATATTTTATATGTTATACGTATTATAAACTATATTCTTTTATACATTATAATTTAACAAAAATTAAATTTAAAAAAAGAGGTAAGCTAGAGAAAGCATTATTAAGAAAATCATAAGAAAGAGAAAGTGTATTTACTATTAAATAAAAGTGAATCCTCATAAAGGTCTTCATGTTCATCCTCTTCCTCTTCACATTGAGAAGGGTGAGAGAAGGAAGTGGAGGGGGTTGGTCCTGTTGTCTCAGAAGGGGTAGAGGAGGTGGAAGGGAGCAGGAGAGGCAGGCATCCTGGGGTAACTTACATTGAAAAACTTTACATACAGCTATTCAAACCCATGTTGTGCAAGGGTCAACTGTACTTTTAAAATGAAAGTGAGGGAAGAAAAAGTAAGAGCACACAAAATGTTAAGTTGGGGGGTGAGGTGAGTGAGTGGGGGGGCCTGGGAAGTTGGAAACTAAATGTAAGGCTAAAAGTTGCCTCCGCGGGATAGGATTTGTGTACAGAAACCAGTGGGGAGGACCATTTAGATTATAGACAATGACTCCCCACCCTCACCTCTCTTCACTGGCTTTCACCCTTTTCTCCTATGCAACAGAATATGAGTTCCCAGTATAGTGAAGGGAGATGAAAAAAATTAACTCAGATAAAATTTTGAAAATTTAGTTTGCAAAATAATTAACCTTAAAGTCTACATGGGGTAGGTAACTGGGCTCAGGATAGAGCCAGGGACTCCCAGTAGGGCCGTCGATATTAATAATGTAGGAAAGTTGTAAGCACTATTGTCTTTGTAAAGGAGGTTCAGGAATGGATGGGGACATTAGATTCCCACCTCTACAATTCCATAAAGAGTTTCATAAACATGTTGTTAAGCGACTTTCCAGCTTTCTCAGACTAATTCCTTAAAACTAATTACCTCATTCTTAATTTAAATATGCAAGTCCCTTTTCTGTAAATCTTAGAATGAAACGTGTATAAAAATTTCTTGCCATCCCCAGATATTACACCTTTGGGAAACAAGTTGCTGAATGTTTTATATAAACCTCATCATTCAGCTGTATTTTAAAAACTGAAAGTAGTATTAAATAATGATGTTTCTATTACTTTACACATTATCGGCATGATATTTTATGTTCCTAGTCTCATTTTCCCAGCCCACTATTACAAATAAGACTTTAAGAAAAATAAATCATGATATCGTCTTTCTTTGACTTATAAAAAAAAATTCCTCTTCCTCAGTTGAACTTGGGAAACCCACTTCTCATGGCACCCATTTGCACTGTTGCTAATAACAACTACCAAACTTTTGAGGACATGCAAGATGACTGTAAATTTAAACAAATTTAATGTACTCTAGAGAATTTCTAAAGTATTTCTGTGTTTGGAGATCTCCATTACTTCCATACCACATATTCATATTCTATTTTTTTCCCCTCTCAAGTTGTTTTCCCATAGCATTTTTACATTAGGACATCTCCAGGAGCTATAAATTTTTAGGAGTTTATTTTTAACCCTTGCATTTGTATCCTATTGCATTTATAGAACAGAAATCTGTCCCATATAACAAACCTCTTCTTTTAAGTCCCATACTGACATTTTAGACTGTGGCCAGTTGGACAGAAGCTTCATTCAGTCACTGACAGTGCATTCTGGCCAGACAAGTGCAGCTGGGGGATTAGACTTTTTCAGCCATTGAGTATTTTTTTCATTGGAGAAAGATTTGTGGTTCTCAAAAATGAGCTAATTTATTCCATATAACCTTAGAAGACCATAAGCAATCTAAGAATTGCCCAATCAGTATACTGTTCTTATTACTTAGGAAAAAAAATACAGTGAGAAGAACAAAGAAGAACTAGATGGAAAAAAAGTGGGAAAGAAGCACAATGATTTACATATTCCTTATTTTTCCGAGACACTCACACAACCCTTAGTCTAGGATAAGTGCTGTAAGACAAGCCAAATATGCTTTATGTGGCTATAACCCATACAAATGCAACAATTATTTACACTTGAACTAAACAATGAGAATATACAATATACATAGGAGAAGAGCAAAATGTTCCTGCTCTCAATATCCCTGTGAGAAATCAGTAGATTTTTTTGTTTATTTTTACATATACATATGTTAATTGAATAGGTTTCCAGTGTTTTGCCTTCACAGAGTTTAAAAGGCTTAAAATTTACTAAGAATAACAATGTTTAAGAGAAGGACTAGAAACAAAAACAATGTAAAGAATGAATGAAGATAAATACATTCAGAAAAGAAAATAGATGATTACTGCATTGAAATATTAACCAATATTAATAATAATAATGCCAAGAAAGTAACATTCACATTGTCAAATAAGAGTATGTCCATTATAGAATGCTTTAACTCTGAGGCTCAGTATGGAGTCAACAGTTAACTTCTTATTTTTTTTCCAAAGTCTCAAAAAATAGAAAACTAATATTGCCACTCTGCCAGCCCTAGACCGTCCTCTGACACCTCAGGCCAGTAAGACTGCTATTTTCTGCCAATCCATATTTTGTGACTTGGAGATTAACTTCAAAAAAAAGCCCAAAACACAAATCTCACCAAGTACAGTTTCCATCTTTCGAGACTGGGCTTGTCTTCAATTTACTCCTAATTTCGTTGCTCCCTGAAGCCTTCTCAGAGTGGTGTGTGTGTGGCAGGGCATCTATTTGCATAGTCTCTGTTTTACAATTGTTGAATATGAGACAATCTTTTTTTTTTTTTTTTTTTTTTTGCAGTTTTTGACCAGGGCTAGGTTTGAGTCCACCACCTCCGACATATTGGGCCAGCACCCTACTCCTTTGAGCCACAGGCACCACCCTGGTATTCTCGTCTTTTTGATCATAGGCATTTAGTGAGTGTCAAATGGTATCTCATTATGATTTTTATTTGCATTTCCCTAATGGCTGGTAATGATGAGCATCTTTTTGTGTGCTTATTGTCCATCAGTGTATCTTCCTTGGAGAAATAGCTATTAGAATCCTTAGTCCATTAAAAATAATGGGCTTATTGTCAAGAGGTAAGAATTCTCGATATTTTTTGGATATAAGCTCCTTTACTGCAAATACTTGACTTGCAAATATTTACTCCAATTCTGTGGTTGGCTTTTTACTTTTTTGAAGGTGCTATTTGTGGCACAAAAATTTTAATTGTTATGAAGTCCCTTATCTGCTTTTCTTTTGTTGCTTATGCTTTTGATATCGTATCTAAGAAACTAATGCTTAATGCAAGCTTATAAAGATTTCTTCTTATGTTTTCTTTTGAAGATTTCATGGTGTTTTCTGTAATACTTAGGTTGGTGATCTATCTTGGGTTAGTTTTTATATTTGATATGAGGCAGAGGTCCAATACCCCTGGCTCCATAGGGTGGCCCCACCCTCAGCATTGTTAAAACCAAGGCAGTGGTTTTGATAATCTCTGAATCATCTTTTGGGATTATTATTTCCTCTTCTTTTTCTTATTATTAAATCATAGCTGTGTACATTAGTGCAATCAAGGGGTACAATGTGCTGGTTTCATATACAATCTGAAATATTTTCATCAAATAGTTTAACATAGCCTTCACGGCATTTTCTTAGTTATTGTATGAAGACATTTGTATTTGAGACAGACAATCCTATTAAGTTATTCTGTCATTGCCACAGTCCAGACCTAATTCTCCTGTTTGTTTTCAAGATAGAAATTTCTATTTGCAGTTATCTCATTTATCATTGTCTTTGCTCTTGTGCCATAATCCTTGTTTTACTTCCTTACTTACCATTTTAATAAGACTTTAGAAGGCAATAGGCATAAATGCAAGATCTAAATGCTTAATCCACTGGGGATTCCATACATTTCAAAAATATATAAATAAATATAGAACTTTGATTGGGAATGGAAGCAATAAGATATGTTTTAGGGGCTCAGATTTTGGTTGTCTTTGGAAAACTATAGACTGAGGTATTGAAGAACCAATGAAACTAGATAATAACATATTTGTTGAGAAGTGAAATATGAAAAGTATCAATAACTCCATAAGAGACATGCAGTGTAAGTGATCAATGCTTAAGATGAATCTTCATGCCTTGCTGCATAGGTAGGGGATTATGACAGTTTTCTGTAGCTGGAAGGATCAAAGCTCCACTCCTCTGGAAACTGTAGCTAGGGAAATCCAGGACCTGAGAAACCAGTGAAAATTTAAGAATTTGTCGCCACCCAAGCTCCCATCCTGTCTCTGTGCAATCTAGTCAAGTGGACAGTAGAAATCACTGTTTGCTCTGCAAAATTTGTGGTGTGGTGACTCTGATGTACTATTTGGTACTCTGTGGTATAAATATTCTTATTGTTTGATCCCCCTCCTTCCAGAAATAGTCTATTCTTTTGTCTTTGTCTTTCTGTGTTGTTCATAAAGATGGGCACTGGATAAAGTTCCTCTCATCTTGTTTTAGGTCTTTGAGGGCTTGATTTGTGAACAAGTGGGAGCACTTTCTCTTGGTTTTCACCAGCCAGAGGGCATGAAGCTAACAAATCTCAACCTTTATGTTTCCCCACTTATATGGGCCAGTTCAAGACCTGGAAAAGATCTCTAACAATGTGTTCAGATAGTCATATGTTTTGTAAAATTTGCAAAGCTAAGATAGTTCAATAAAAATTAGCTAAAATCATTCTGTAACCAGTCCCCTCTACCCTCTTTCACACTTTTTCTTTCACCAAAAAGTATTAGAGTAGCTATGGGAATTTTCAGAACCCAGTAAGGAAGAATATGACTTAGTAAAATATTCAGTTCAGCACTTAGATAATTCATGTTCATTTCCCTGTACAGTTGTTTCTGGCTGTCCCAAG
Organism: Perodicticus potto; assembly: GCA_963574655.1. Lineage (NCBI taxonomy): Eukaryota > Metazoa > Chordata > Mammalia > Primates > Lorisidae > Perodicticus > Perodicticus potto. The sequence goes on along the minus strand of CAUYRH010048982.1, from coordinate 13,506 downwards.
TTGCCTTTGAGCAATACTCTCAAACACCACTGTGCCAATTCATCTATCACAATTCAAAGATGCAAAATGTATTTCAACATAAAATATATTTCACAGTACCCAGCATTAAAAATATATACAGAGTGGAGAAGAAACAGTTTGAAAATGTTTGTGGAATAGACTCATACCTGTGGAATATTCTTCATGTCATCAGACATGAAAAAGCCTAAGCAGAAGATCTGATTCTCATCAATACCTTGTCAAAATGGAAACTCTTCTCCTTTCAGGACTATAGTTTTGTTTTATCATTCATATGAATGTGTACGTGATTGAAAATTACAGGTTTAATAATAGTATTGTGTACATTGGATACTTTTTCTTCCATTCTTGAGATACTGTACTAAGAAGAATATATTCCAGCTCCATCCAGGTAAACATAGAATATATAAAGTTTCCATCATTTTTATGGCTGCATAGTATTCCGTGGTATACATATACCACAATTTGTTAATCCATTCATGGGTTGATGGGCACTAGGGCTGCTTCCATGACTTGGCAATTATGAATTGGGCTGCAATAAGCATTCTGGTACAAATCTCTTTGTTGTAAATGTTTGATCATTTGGGTATATACTTAGTAAGAGAGTTGCAGGATCAAATGGAAGGTCTACTTTTAGTTCCTTGAGTATTCTCCAAAGTTCTTTCCAAAAGGCCACATTAGCTTGCATTCCCACCAGCAGTGTAGAAGTGTTCCCTTCTCTCCACATCCATCCCAACATATGGGCCAATGGTACATTTTAAAACTACTAAGAGTAGAGTATAAATATTTTACCACAACAAATAAGTGAGGCAATGGTTGTGTTAACAAGTCTGATGTAAGCTTTCCACATTGTATATCAAATCAGCACATTGTACAAATAAATGCATTGATGTACACAGTTATGATTTAATAAGAAAAACAAAATGGAAATTCACCTATTAAGAATATAATCAATAATACAATTTATAAATTTATAAATCCATGTTACTTTTTTTCATTTTGATGAGACTTGGAAAAAAATAAAATGTACAGAATTCTTGTGATTATCAAAATTCCCTTTAGACCACAAACCTAATCTTCTCCTGTCTCTGAGAAGCTGTTACATATACCTTAGGAAGACTTAGTCTCATCTGCTTTCCAGTATCCATTCTATTCTGAGGTTTACTGTTGTCATGCCACCTTTCCCAATATCTAACTCTTTTATTTCCTTTCCTATCTCTTTTCTTAACCTAAGGAATCTACTGCAATTCAAAAGCAGAAAGATTGATTCTTAGACCATAGAGCATTCTTCTCAAACCTATTGTTTATAGCATACCAACAAGTCCTTTCTTTCAACCTACTCAACAAAACTCTATTTTGAGTCAAAAGCTGAGAATTAACTCCTTTGTTTTCTGGCATTCTTTCAGAGCATTCTTCCCACAAATGCCCAAAATGGGGATTTCCCGATCACAATGGGTAGGGAAGGCAAAAAGGAGTCATCGGATAAAAATCACTTCACTTAATAACCACAGATGTCCAAATATCTGAATGTTTATAATTGTGTCAGTGAAACTTCCATAAGATTGATCAAATTGTTAATCTTTTAAATCAAGATGCTTAATTGTCTCCATAGACACGTTCTGAGAAATATGAAGAAATTGGGCAAGTTATCAAAGAAAACTCAGGAATCTAATAATTCTAGTATTAAGAGGGTAGTTAAATATAGTATATCAATTAACCATGTGATGCTAAGAATTAATAAATTAGGCAGAATGTTGGGTAATTTCCTCTTGCTTTTTCTTGAATATACCTAAGTTCAAAATATTTCAAGTGTGATTTTTGATGCTGGATTTATTTATTTTTTATTTGTGTGTGTATATGTGTGTTTGATTGTAGAAATAATTTACATTTATACTTTTAGTTTTAGAAAATACAAAAGAGAACAAGTACAGGTAACAAGTATAAGCCATTGGTAGCCACTTGTGTTTGCATGTCTATGTGAAATTAAAATTAAGCCCTAGGAAATGCAGGAAGATAGCTGACAAGAGGCAACTTTTGCGAGAGGCTCCTGACAAGAAGAGATTCTGGACAGATTTGGACTCTGAAACTGAAGGAGGGGAGCTGAGATAGGAAAGAAGATAGACAAGTACACATCATCTCAACTGTGACACCTGCGACTCCAAGAAAGAGGATCCTAGGGAACAAATTCCAGGTACAAAGCCCAGCAACAAGAGGACGAGAGATCCCTCCCCCAAGTGAGAGGCTCACTGCAAACTCTCTACAGGTGAGCAGGGAACAAAAGACCTCCCATTTTACTCCATGGATGACAGCCACAAAATACTGGGGGCCCTCCCCCAAAGAGGTCCCACCTGTGAGCCCAGTCATCATCCTGCCCAGCATAAAAGTGAACAAATACTCTCCCTGCCCTACTGAACTTTCAGTACACCGTTCCTGGTGATCTGAAGTCCTACCCCCTGCAGAACCCAGAGTGTGTGGCCATTCCCTAGGAAGTCTGGACATTGTACAGATAGAAGTATGGAAACAGTGACTCAAGTGGAGGCAGGCGGGCCCAGGAAAAGAGGGACTTTGGAGAGAGAAACATGTGTGACAGTGTGCTACAGGAGGCAGTGCTGAACCCTATTGGGACTTTCAAGGGCAGAGACACTGACACCCAGTTTGGACATTAAAGGGCAGAGCTACTAGTGCCTGGTTTGGACTTTCAATGGTAGAGTCACTGGTCCCTGGTTTAGACTTTCAAGGACTGACCGCTGATGCCAGGTTGGGACTTTTAAGGGCAGATAAACTGATGCCCAGTTCAGACTTCAAAGGGTGGAGGTGTTGATATCTTTGTCCTAACTGTGGCTAGTGATCTTTTCTAAATTGTTGGTTCACTAGAGGTGACTAGGTTCCACCCCTTCACTGGTGGGAACTGTCTGTGGCAGTAGGTATCAATCTTCCTAATGCCACGACCCTTCAATACAGTTCCTCATGTTGCGGTGACCCCCACACATGAGAAGTGGTGTCTCAGTTCCTAAGACCATCAGAAATATGTGTTTTCCAGTGGTCTTCGGTGACCCCTGTGAAAGAGGAAAGGGTCATTTGACCACCAAAGGGGTCATAACCCACAGGTTGAGAACCGCTGGTCTATGGGTTTCCACTATCAGGATATTGGAGACCCTTTGAGCTCTCCCTATTGAGTAGTGATTGTACCATCCAGGTCAATCTATTTAGAACTCTAGACCTGGGCTGTACACCTGGGGTCCCTCAGTGGTTGAGTGTCAGTTGTTTTAAAGTGGGAAAGGACTGAATCTCCTTCACCAGCTGTCACTGGTGGGGAGCAGGGCACCATAGATGCTTGTATCTCTCCCAGATGAGATTCCAGCCTAATACCTCAACTACTTAAGATTGGGTAAAGGTGGCTGATTTCAGGTCAGGACCATCTTGAGCTCTATTACTAAGCAGGTCTTCAGAGTCTCAGGCTGCACCTTGGAAAGGGACCTTTCTAAGACTGTAGGAGAAAACCCACAGTCACAAGCCCCAGTTCATTGCTTATGGGCAGATTAACTCTACTTCCTGGGGCCCCCAATCCAATCTTACCCTACCACTTTTAATAGCCAAATAGCAGAAAATACTTATGGGGAGGAACCATAGGAAGAACTCTGGCAATATGAATAACTAGAGTAGATCAACTTCCCCAAAGAATGACAAAAGAGATAAAACAGAAGATGCCATTCATAGATAAATGGCTGAAATGTCAAAAATAGAATTCAGAATATGGATGCTAAATAAGATCAATAGAATGGAAGAAAAGTTGGAAATAGAAATTCAAAGAATAGTTCAAAAGAAATCAATGAATTCAAAGACAAAATCTCCTAGGATATGGACATAATGAGACAAGAAATAGCAGAGTTCAAGGAAATGAAAATAGAAATTTTGAATAGACCTATATCAATCACTGAAATAGCATCAACTACATATGAAATCTCCCATAAATAATAGTTTGGGACCACATGACTTCACATCAGAATTCTACCAAACCTTTAAAGAGATACTACTGCAACCTTTCCCAACATATAGAAAAAGAAGTAACACATTCCAACACATTCTATGAAGTAAATATCACCCTGATTTTCTTCTTCATCTAAGAAGATGGATCCAACAAACAAAAGAAAATTATAGACCAATACCATTAATGAATATTGATGCAAAAATATTCAATAAAATTCTAGCAAACAGAATTCAACAACACATCAAAAAAATTATACACCATGACCAAGTTGGTTTTATTCCAGAGTTACAAGGTTGGTTCAACATATGAAAATCTATAAATATAATACATCACATAAATTAAATAAAAAACAAAGACCATATGATTCTCTCAATTGATGCAGAAAAAGCTTTTGATAATATCCAGGATTGCTTCATGATCAGAACACTTAAGAAAATAGGCTTAGGGGACAGCACCTGTGGCTCAGTGGGTAGGACCCATACAAGGAGTGTGGTGGATTCAAACCCAAACCCGGTTAAACTGCAACAAAAAAATGCTGGGTGTTGGGGTGGGCACCTGTAGTCCCAGCTACTCAGGAGGCTGAGGCAAGAGAATCACCTAAGCCCAGGAGTTGGAGGTTGCTGTGAGCTGTGATGCACTTTACCGAGGGTGATAAAGTAAAACTCTGTCTCTAAAAAAAAAAAAGAAAGAAAGAAAGAAAATTGGCTTAGCTGGGTCATTTCTTAAACTTATAGAGGCCATCTATAGGAAACCCACAGCCAATATCATATCATATGGAATAGTGTAAAATTGAAAACTTTTCTACTGAGATCAGGAACTAGGCAAGGATGCCTACTGTCTCCAGTGCTATTTATCATAGTAATGGAAGTCTTAACATCACAATCAAGCAAGAGAAGGCAATCAAGTGTTTCCAAATGGGGTCAGAGGAGATCAAACTCTCACTCTTCACTGATGATATGATCCTATACCTGGAAAATCCCAGGGACTCAACTACAAAGCTCTTAGACATGATCAAGGAATATAACAATGTCTTAGGATACAAGATCAATACTTACAAATCAGTAGCTGTTGTATATACCAACAATAGTCACACTGAAAATATAGTCAAGTACTCTATTACTTTTACAGTAGTGCCAAAGAAGATGAAATATTTGGGAATTTACCTAACAAAGGATGTGAAAAATCTCTATAAAGAGAATTTTGAAACTCCGAGAAAGGAAATAGCTGAAGATTTTAACAAATGGAAAAATATACCATGCTCACAGCTGGGAAGAATCACCATTGTTAAAATGTCCATACTACCCAAAGCAATCTACAGATTTCATGCAATCCTTATTAAAGCACCATTGTCATATGTTAAAGATATTGAAGAAACAGTACTTCATTTTATATGGAATCAGAAAAATCCTTGAATAGCCAAGACATTACTCAGAAATAAAAACAAATCAGGAGGGACCCATCAAGAAATGGGTAAATCGTATTGATTTTACTCTGTTTATAAAGGTATGGCTGCTTGTAATGTATTTTAGAATTATTTCTCTGAAGGTAGCTGCAAACCAATACAGTTTGGGAAAAAGTTGAGAAAAAAAAAAAAAGCAGGAGGTATCACATTACCAGACTTCAGGCAATACTAGAAATCTATAGTGATCAAAACAGCATGGTATTGGCACAAAAACAGAGAGGTAGATTTATGGAACAGAATAGAGAACCAAGGGATAAACCCAGCCACTTATCATCATTTGATCTTTGATAAGCCTATCAAAAACAATCATTGGGGGAAAGACTCCCCATTTAACAAATGGTGCTGGGAAAATTGGCTAGTGACCTATAGAAGACTGAAACTGGACCCTCACCTTTCACTGTCAACAAAAATTGATTCTCACTGGATAAAAGATTTAAACTTAGACATGAAACTATAAAAATTCTAGAAGAGAGTGCAGGGAAAACAGTTGAAGAAATCAGCCTGGGAAAATATTTTATGAGGAGGACCCCCCAGATTAATTAATTTCAACAAAAATTTCTTACTGGGATCTAATTAAACTAAAAAGCTTCTGAAGAGCCAGGAGCACAGTAAATAAAGCAAACAGACAACCTTCAGAATGGGAGAAGATTTTTGCAGGTTATGTTTCTGACAAAGTTCTGATAACCAGAATACATAGAGAACTCAAACTACTCAATAAAAAAAAGGTCAAATAACCCCATTTATTTGTGGGCAAGAGACATGAACAGAAACTTCTCTGAAGAAGACAGGTGCATGACCTACAAACACATGAAAAAATGCTCATCATTTTTAATCATCAGAGAAATGCAAATTAAAACCACTTTGAGATATCATCTAACTCCAATAAGATTAGCCCACATCACAAAATCCCAAAACTACAGATGTTGGCATGGATGCAGAGAGAAGGAAACACTTCTACACTGCTGGTGGGAATGTAAGATAATACAACCTCCTCAGAGAGAAGTTTGGAGAATACTCAAGATACTAAAAGTAAACCTACCATTCAATCCTGCAATTCCTCTACTAGGTATATACCCAGATGATCAAAAATTATTTTACAACAAAGATATTTGCACCAGAATGTTTATTGCAAAGATGTGGATAATTCCCAAGATATGGAAACAGCCCAAGTGAACCTAAATGCACAAATGATCAACAACATGCTAGCAAACCAAATCCAATAGCACATTAAAGGATGGTTCAATACATGCAAATCAATAAATGTGATGCATCACATTAACAGAATAAAAGAAGAAAACCATATGATTATCTCAACAGATGTAGGAAATGCATTTTAAAAAGTTCAAAATTCATGCTCGGTGCCTGTGGCTCAATGGGCTAAGGCGCCAGCCACGTACACCTGAGCTGGCAGGTACAAATCCAGCCCAGGCCTGCCAAACAACAATGACGGCTGCAACCAAAAAATGGCCGGGCATTGTGGCAGGCACCTGTAGTCCCAGCTACTTGGGAGGTGGAGACAGAAGACTCGCTTGAGCCCAGGAATTGGAGGTTGCTGTGAGCTGTGATGCCATGGCACTCTATCCAAGGTGACAGCTTGAGGCTCTGTCTCAAAAAAAAAAAAAAAAACAAAGTTCAAAATTCACAATAAAAAATCTCAACAAATTAGACATAGAAGGAATGCATGTAGGCACTATAGAGGCCATATGTGACAAGCCCATAGTTAACACTGCACTCAAATGGTGAAAGTTGGAAGCTTTCCACTAAGATCAGAAACAAGACATGAAAGCCCATTCTTATCACTTCCTTCACAATAGTACTGGAAGTCCCAGATAGAGAAATTAAGCATTAGAAAGAAATAAAGGGCAACCAATCTAGAAAGAAAGAGGTTAAGTCATCTCTATTTATAGATGACATTATCTTATACATAAAAACCCTAACTCTAACACAAAAAAAACTGTTAGAATTAATAAACAAATTCAGTAAAGAGTCTAGAATAAATCCATCCATTTATAATCAATTGATCTTTAACAAAGATGCCAAGAATGCAGTAAGGAAAGGAAAATGTCTTTAATAAATGGTGCTAGGAAAGTTGTATATCCATATGTGAAAGAATGAAATTGGATCCATATCTCACACTATATATGAAAATAACCCAGAGTGGATTAAAGATTTAAATGTAAGACCTTTCAATGAGTAAGCAGAAAAAGAAAATGTGGTATACATAATACAATACAATTCAGCCTTACAAAAGAAAGAAATCCTGTTATTTTCACAACATGGATTTTGAGAATTTTTCACGTATCATGTTCATAATTAGAGTTCAAGATAAAACAGTTTCGCTCACTGTGTGGATTCACAGATGCCATGTTATGCTGTGAGTAATGCTAGTAAAGATCCCCCTCTAAGTACACATCCTATCCTAGATGCATACTATCCTAGATGTTAGGGTCTGTAGAAGGCTCTACGAGCGTGTACAGCAAAAACCACACAATACAATAAGCAACGTACCTAACATTGACAGATCTGGCAGGAAAACAAAAAATGCCTCTGCAAAAATATCTTGCTTTCAAACTGCAGAGGAAAGCCTTGAAATCCACAATGCTTAAGTAATTATCTTAATGTCACAAATCAACTGAAAAGCAAGAGGGAGGAAGAAATGGTGGGTTTTGAAAGTCATACTGTAATTACATTAATGACTTTGTGTTCTGACCACAAAGCCTTTCTCCCTCTCCACCCTAGCCATGGACAGACCCTCTGCTGTCACTGGACGGTGTGCTCTTGTTTTGTGCAACCTTCTTAAATCAGAGAGGACTCCATGTTTCTTTCTGGTAACAAGCTGAATTGTCAGAGGCAAGGTGGGAGTTTCCCAAGAAAACAAAAGAAACAGTTGAAAAGGCCACAAAGCAGGCCCTCCAGAAAATCTGTCTTTATATCTGAACTCTTTCTAGAGATTGGCAAGAATAAACAGTGCTTTTTAAAAAGGAGTTTGTGGGTGGTACTGCTGTGGTGAGAGCTTTGTGTCAACATGTTGATCCGATGGAAGCACACAAGCTTTGCCAAGGCCAAGCAGCAGACAGGAGTGAAACTAGAGTCAGGTACTGGGAATATTTTCTTTCCATGATGGGGAAACCAAACAGCCCTTGCCTCCTTCTTTGAATAATTACTTGGCGAGTTTATTATCAGTTGAAGTGAATGGGTCTCTATATGGCATTCTTTGCACTGAAAGAAGAATCATTCTAATTCTTGTTTCTTCCAGCAGTGAAGGCCAAGGTAGGTAGAAACTGTGCATAGTCATTTAAACAAGTAAAGATGGTTGGCTTTATTGGTTAATTTGCAGACGTTTATTAAGTGTCAATGCCCAAAAAGCACACTGCATTCGGCTTCATAGGAAAAGAAAAAAATACTAAGTATTATTTCTAAACCCACTGTGAATGTATGTGTATGCAGCACTGTGCTGATAATGTTATGTTGTATCCCAGACATGCACAGCCATGTCCTCAGTCACTGTATTCCAATAATATCACATTTGCAGGGAAGTGCATGGCATAAACCTTATTTTTCATTAGAATTTCAGCTGTAGGATATGTATAAAAGTTGAAATGACAAAGTCATGCCATTTTCATGTAATCCGATGTCCCTGAAGTACACATGAACCAATGGTATAGAATGTGATAGACGTCCCTGGTGAACCACGCTTTCTTGTCTGCATAATAATGGACTGGTAAGAAAATCACACAAAGAGGACACAAACTTTTGCCTATCACAGCAAGTCTACATTTTTGCATGCCTGCTGCATTAGCACATCCCGTGCAATTATTCAGTCCTTAGCATCCTTAATTCCTATAGGGACTGTCTCATCAGCTGTAATCAGTATCTTTCTGGATCAGTAACACCAAAACAGTGATGTTTTGTCGGGATTAATAAACTTGTTCTGGCATCAGATTTTCATCAGCCATGACCTTGGGAAACTCATCAAATGAATTTTTCTACTGCTGCATTATTAGCAGATGCTTTATCACCAAAAATCTCTAAAAATTTAACATCTTTCTTTTCTTAAACTTCTGCAACAGAAGTTCAGACTTCTTCAGTCCATTGAGTATTCTTAGTTCATTTCGATGTTTAGTTCATCATGATGAAGGTCTTTGCTTGTTTCATGATCAGCAGGCCACTAAGTGGCACCACCTCATTATGATGCTGATGGAGCCACTCTTAACACACAATCAAAGTCTTCATTTTTTGCCTAATACAGTATTTTTTTCATTTTTTGTTAACTTCTGCTCATCACTTTCAGCATAGAACTTACCTAGTTGATGAATATGCTTCTTCGGTTCACATATGGTGTTCATTACAACATCGCATTCTTCAGTAAGACATTTCAGGCTTATATCGCTCTCCTGTTTCTCCAATAGCTTGAGATTCTATGCTACACCTAAACAGAACTACTTCCTCTTTTTCTTATCACTGTTACCCATAGAGGTATATTACATATTCTTTCTTTGACATTTTCAGCAGTCTTTACATCACAGTGCACAGAATAAGCAAAACAAACACATCAAGTAAAGGCATGTGGGTCTTGCTCCCATGTGGGGCATCACAGGGAGCCTGCTCTTAGTGCATCCGGCCTGCGCTTGTGACACTTCATTACCCTTTATGGATGTGTTTGTACGGAGGAAACTGGCTGGTGCACAGAAGCTGAGAGGGCACTGAATAAATGTTGCATCATGCACCTGCATTTTGACTGTAACCTGTCACATGAGGTCAGGTGTGGAGTTTTCCACTTGTGGTATCATGTCAGAATTCAAAAATTGTCAAATTCTGGAGCATTTCAGATATCAGATATTTTGATTATGGGTGCACACCATATTCAGGTATTTTAGGAACCAGTCAAGCATATCACCAAATACATTTAAAAATGTGTTATATTGATCAAACCATTTGAAGCCTCCAATGCTATATAAATGCCTGAATTGTTTTATTCATTTATTATATATAGAGCTCTTATTATATGTTTGGTATATAATGAAATATATTATTCCTACCATCAAGAATTTCATTTGCTATTATATTTAATGATATCTTTAAATAAGAATCACTGCTTCTCCCCCTTTTGTGTTTACTATAATTTGAAACACATTTTAAGTTTCATTGTAGATTTCATGTTCTGTGATATATCAGACTAATCAGATACCCTGAACAAGCTTTCTGATAAAAATAACCAAAATATTATGTGTGTGTATTTGTATATGCAGAATATTTTAAATGTATCACTGAACTGGCAGAAAAGCACATGATATAATAAAGTGAAGTGAGATGAGGAGATGAGAGGTGAGCAGATGTGGAGGCCAGCTCTAGCCCTGATGAAACCTGCTGGACCCTAGCAAACTTGAGCATGTGTGTGTGTGTTGAAGATTGCATAAGGCATAGAAGAAGGCAGATAGACCTATGGCACATGTAACATGGAAGGTCTAATTATAGTCCCCCATAGAAAGCTGAGACCCCACAGCAATACGATTTCCTCTTCAAAGTGAACAATAAGGAAACATCTCTTTTCACCTTGGCACTGTGTGTAGGGAAAAAAAAAAATCCCTCTAATGAATTTCAAACAATAATCCAGCCCTCACACAGCTTTTTGGCCTAAGCTCAGACTTTCTGTGTGGTCAAAAAAAATACTCACATAGAAATTTTAATTCAAAATGGTCCTGGATTTTAGTACCTACCCCCAGGGAGAAGCAAATTAAAATCTTCTCTGAAAGAATTCTATGTCAACATGACTTGAAGGAATTTTTCAGATAATGACCCATAGGATGTGAGCTAACAGTCAAAAATTGCAAATATACAGGTAAACAAAGAACTATGAGTAGGAGCCAGCAGAAATAGCATTGCAGAATTTGAAAGATAAAAACTCCAGGTACTGGAATCATCAAATGCTGAACATAAAATAAGAATACTCAATATGCTTGAAGAACTGAGGATTCAAAGTATAAGCAAGAAACAAGAGACTATTCCAAAAATCTGAAGAACAGTAACTAGAAAATTAAAATGACAATAAAATAAATGAAAGTAAACACTAAATGAGTGAAATACAGATTAGAAAGAGGTGAAGAGAGACTTAATAAAAGAATCATAAATTCAAAGAATTTAACCAGAATATTTCTGAGACACATATTGAAAATATGAAAGAGGTTAATAAAATTAGAGAGCAGATTGAGAAGGCCCAGAATACTCTAATAAGAAATCCAGAAGGGAGGGGAGGAGCCAGATGGTAGCCAATTAACAGCTGCCTTGCAATTGGGCATGGTGAGTCTGGGGAAAGAAGACTCCAGGCATCTCTGGCTGGTTGGATCTGCCCAGAAACATCCCTTTTGGGACACAGGGAGTCAGGGATAGACTTCTGGACCCCATGAGGTGGACAAAAGCAGTGGAGAACTGGCAAGTGTTTGCGTGGGTTCATTTGGTCTAATCCCGCCAACAGATGTTAAGTACAGCAGCAGTGAGATTGCAAACTGGAAAGGCCTTATCTGTGAGCTGTTTTAATTTTTTTTTGGACTTGGCACTCAGTTTAACTACCTTGGGAGAATTTGGGCAAGAGTGCAGAGGACTTTAAGTGTTATCTAGGGCCCCAGACTGAGCTGCTGAGCCAGACAGAGCTAATAGTGTTCAGCTGTGGGCCCCAAGGAGTCATTGTGGGAGAACTGCCCTGGCAAGCTCCATCCTCAGGGTCACAGAGCAAGGATCAGGCTGGAGACCTTGGGTGAGTAATCTAGTGACTGAGCAGCCTACAGGTGGGGACTCAGATGCCTTACAGCCTTGGCCCTCGGGGGCATAGAGAGAGACCAGTTTTGGCACACTGGGTAAGTGGACAGCCACTTCAGGAGCGATCCCAGTGAGAAGTGCTTTCCTGGGAAAGCTTCTGCTTGGCCAACGTTAGCAGTTTAAAGTGCCTTTTAAGCGGGCTGAGGAGAGATTTAGGCTCTCCACCCTGTGGGGTTTGAGAAATCAGCAGAGGCCTCCAGTCTCTATCTTGTATAGCTGTGTCAACATTGTGACTAACAGCTCATACCCCAGAAGATCACCTGTTGCCCAGAAAATATTCAGCAAGATATATATACTGCTTTGTACTTTTTTTCAATTTCAACATTTTCCCTATAGATTTTTCTTTTCATTTTTTTCTTTCTTTTCTTTTTTCATTTTTCTAGTTTAAATATTATTTTCCATTGTTGCCTTTTTTTAACAATTAGAACTTCATTTTGCTAGTGTTTCTACCCCTATTATTTGGGGTTTTTCCCCAATTTTAACCCACAAAGTTTTCTGTTTGCTTGTTTTGGTTTGATTTATAGCATTTTTGTCTTTCCTGTCTACTTGGTGGAGGTGGGGTACTGTGTTCGAACAGGCTAGCAAAGAGCAGCTGACCTCAAGGGAACCATTCAAACAGGGACCCCCAGAGGCTAGGGGTTTTTAAGTGGGTCAAAGTACCTTACTGTACAACTATATTGCTCCTGTCTCCCTCTTTGTGTGCCTCTCTTCTTATTGTCAATATTCCCTTTTACCCACCCCCCTCCTTTCTCTTTTTTCTTTTCTTTCTTTTTTCCCTTCTTGCTATTGAATCTTCTCATCCTTCTGGTCCTGTACCAAAGGACTCATTGTAACCCTAGTTCAGAGGCTTGGTAACTTAAAGAGCAAGAGGAAGTGAAAGGAAAATTAGGGCAAGGAAACAGATAAAAGAAATCACTCGTAAGGAAGTATCAGCAGAAATATTTGGCAACATGAAAAACCAGTCCAGAGCACACACACACAAGGGACCATGAGGTAGCTACTTCAGAGGATTCCACCTATAAAGAAATGTTAGAAATAACAGAAAAGGAATTTAAAATACAGGTGATGAAAACAATGAAGGAAATGATGTAAACAATCAAGGAAACTGCTGATAAAGCAGAAAATCACCAAAAGGAAATCCAAAACCACAATCAAACAAGAGATGAACAAAATGAAGAATATAGAAAGGATATAGCAGAGCTGAAGGAATTGAAGCAGTCAATTA